>JAKTXL010000059.1:66687-89149 GCA_030582535.1 Insectozyma bohioensis | reverse complement strand
ATTTTTTTATATTTAGTTTATATAATCAATTAGAGATACATTCTTAATACTAGTTTTCTTTTATTAACTTATATATTACATTCTTTTGATAATTCGTGTAGATTTTGAAATTTAACTATATTCAAAATAATATGTAATCTAGAATAGAAATCTAAATTGAAGGGGGTTTTTTTAATTTGTGTCTAGAAAAACAATTTGAGACACTAAAAACCACGACACAATGATTTAATATTGTTCTAGTATTTATCACTACAATAGTATAGAGATTTTTCCTATGATAAATCAAAGTTAAGCTAATCATGAAATAAGCGATTATCTAATTCTATCAGTTTAATAATTTATACTTTACTCATATATAATGATTCTCTATTAGAATAAGAGAAAGACCTTAATAATAAAGATGGTGATTTTTAGTTGATAGAATGGCAAACGGCATTATATAAAATAGAAAAAACCAAAAGGGGGCTGGGGGGCTGGGTTGGGTCGTTGGAATTTCGTTTGAATTTTTGTTTGTTTGGTCGGGCTGTCGGGCTAGTGAGGAATTATCTATTAATAATTAATAATTAGCAGTAGATAACGCGGAATTAAATTTTTAGTTGCCAGACTTCTTTTTCTTTTTCTTTTTCTTGACAACTTTCTCTTTTTTTTTTGGGATTACTTTCTTCTTACTTTGGGAAGCCAAGCCACAAATCATTTCATTTTTAATTCAATTCAATTCGAATTCAATTCAATTACAAACTTATTCTATCAAGTAAGATCAAGAAAGATTATCAATATATTTATATATAATGGAATCACCAACTAAATCTTTAAGTTCATTATCAAAAACATCAATTATTATATCCAATTTAAATAAAAATGATTTTATAATTAATAATGATAATGAAGTTGCTTCATTATTAACAAATAATTCAAAAATGCCATTAGTTGATCAAATTAAATTAAAAATTTTAAATTATAATGATAATATAATAACTAATATAACTCATTGGTCAAATTTACCATTTTTAAATCGTATAATTATAATTTTTAAAACTGAATTTATAGCAAATGAAATTTATGAATATTTATTAAAAGAATTTAATAATAATGATAATTTTCAATATATTAAAATTTCTTTACAAGAAAATTTATTAACAAGATCAAAATCAAATGATAATTTAATTGATTCACAAAATGAAAATTTAAATGTTATTAAATCTTTAAATAATTTTAGAAATTTTCATAATAATCCAAAAAATTTAAATACAAATTATGAATATATTGAACCTGAACCTCAAAAATTTGATGTTTTAAAAGATTTATCAAAATTAGGTATTGATTTAAATGATTATAATGATAGTCAACAAATTAAAGAATTAAATGAAGATTGTAATAATAATAATAAAAATAATAATAATCAAGATGATGATAATAAAATACTTGGTAATGAACTTAAAGGTCCTATTCCTTTAAGAAGAAGATCAACTAAAACTTTATTTAAACCAAAATTAAGTTTATCTACTAAATCAAATGATAATGATGATAATAATAATAATGGTCATATTGATAATAAAATTGATAATTATCCACCATCTCCAGTTATTACATTAGATGAAACATTTTAAGAATTATTATTATATATAAAGTCCATTTATTATACTATTTATTTATTTAATACTATTTATTTATTTATATTGTTTATTTATTTATTTATTTATTTATTAGTCTATTTATTTATAAATGTACGTTGAATATCAACAATTCTAAAACTCTATGAATTCTTTGGTTCTTCATTGGTTTATATATGTAAATATTGAAATGGTATCTTTTGATTTATTTGACTTTGAATCTAGATATAAGAAATCTCTATCTACCTATATCTATTCCTGCATATTGGTATTTCACTATTATAATATTTTCATATGTTTTGGTTAAATATTTTATTCAAAAGATTTTAAAATCAAACAAATATGAACAGACCCACTTATGAAAAACAAAAAGTGGTATACATTTAGCATCTACTTGTTTTAAACAATAATTCAGAATATAGAATTAATCTCTTATTAATTATTTAATCTTATTTCATTTCAACTACAAAATATATCTAAGAAAAAAAATTTAAATACAAACATTATATCTATTTTTGCTTTTTAATATAATATATATAAAACTAAACTAACTTTAAATATTTTTTTTAGGAATAGTAGCAGCATCCAATACCCCAGGTAATGGATCATTACCAATACTATATAATAATTGTATACCACCAACAATTAAAATTAATAAAGAAATAGTTGTCCATAAAAATAAATTAGCAGGAACAGAAACATCTTTTTTAGAACAATCTAAACCTGTCCAAACAGTTGTTTTTGAAGTTGTTTTATTAAAACTTGATTCACATTGACATGACCATTTTTTATTATTATTAATTTCTTTACATTTACCATGAGAATTACAATAATTTGTATTTAATTCACAAGATTCTTGATCATTAAAAATAAATAAATTATTTTTTTTTGAATCAATTTTAAATTGTTGATTTCTTTTATTTAAATATTTAATTGATGATGTAGATATTGGTGATGTAATTAATAATAAATTAAATTTATTTGAAAAATTTTTTATTATAAAATTAATTAAAATTTCTTTTGAATGATTAAAAGTTTCTGAATTTTCACCAATTTTTTGAATTATAGAATATAATGAATTTAATTCAATATATAATAAATAAGAAGAATCATCATTTTCTTTTAATTCAATATTAGATTCTGATAAATGAATTAATTGAGATAATTCATCAATATATAATTTATCATTAGTTAAAGTATATTTATTTGAATCTTGTTTTAATTTTTTCCAAATTGAATCTTTTTTTAAATTAAATAATTTAAAATATTTAATTAATGAATTAATTTCTTCATTATATTTAATATTTAATTCAATTTCATTAGTTAATTGAATTTTTTCTAAATTATTTTGTAAATTAAATTTATTAATTAATTTTTTAATTTGATTTGATTTTAAATTTGATACTTTTATAGAATTATCTTCTTTTTCTTCATTTAAGGAAATTTCTTGAATTCCTTTTAAATTTATAATCATACTTGGTTTATTTTCATCAATTGAAATAGTATTTAATACATTAATCATATCATCTTCTAAATAAATATGTGATTCATCTAAATTTAAAAAAGTTTTAAAATAAATTAAACCATCTTCATTTGTTAATTTTTGTTGTTGTAAATTATTAATGTTATTATTATTATTAAATTGATATATTGATGAATCAAATGCAAATACTGTAACTGTACTTATTAATAATACAATCCAATTGAAAGTTTTCATCTTTACAAAATAATCTTAAAAACTAAACAAATTAAAAAAAATTAGTTGTGAATTGTTAGGAATTGAATATTAATGTATATTGATAATTGGACAACTTTATAATGTGTTTTTTTTTTTCTATATTTTTTTTTCTGTTCGCAATCTTCTTCTTCCATCAATAAAAAATCATAAATCTCTATCCTCTACCTTACTGTTTGGGATGCTCGTGCGGCTTGATACTGAAACAAATAAATTAAATTAAATGTTCTCTTAAAAATTCAAGTTTCTTTAAATTTTTAATTAGATGCCCCCATAATTTTTCTGTATATATCGCCTGTAAGGTCTAGGAACATTTTTATCACTTTTGTAAGGTTTATTTGATCAAAAATATAAAAAATAAATCATTCATTAATTAATTCTTTTTTTTTTTTGTTTTAGGATTCACAATTTATTAGTTTAATTTATTTTTTTTTAATATTTGGAAATAAGTTTACTTACTTATAAAATTTCTTCGACTTTTGTTTAATAATTTTATATGAAGTATCTTTTATATTATAATTTATTGAACTCTTATATAAATTTTATTAGAACTTTGTTCAATATTTTAAATTTTCTAATTTTTGGAACCATTAAATAATTTTAAAAGTTTCTTTTATAATTTATATTTTTTATTTTTGTTTATGTACTTAATTAATTTTTTTTTTTTATACATTATTAATACTAACATTTTAATTATATGAATAACTATAATAATTTTCATAATGAATAGGTTCATTTATATCATAAAGAGTTCTTGTTGTAATAATTATTGTACTACTAATTTTCCATAAGGAAGAAAAATTTTAAAATGCTACCAAAGAAATTTATCTTGTAATATCGGAAAAAAAACAAATCTTATATTTGTCATATATTGGGTTTTATATTATATATACTTTTATATAAAGAACGGTTTATAGAAATCTAATTTACATTGTTATACTGTAAAAAAAAAAGAACCTGTTTGTATAAGAATGATAATAATAATGAAATTGAAAGAAGTAGTTTTTCATATCTTTTTTTTTTTTGGCTTTTTGTTGGAGTATCAATTAAATAGAAATAGAAATGGAAAGGCTAAATTAATAGAATAGAATATAATGAATTGAATATCAAATTTAAAGTTGGCATATGATTTAAAGAAGTTTAAAAATTAGAGTTGGAAAAACAATAAATATTATAGAGAAAATTCTTCGGATTAATAAAATTTGTAATAGAAAAATATCCAATCAAATTGAAATTGTCAATATCTTTGATATTCATTGTAATTTCATTAATTTTATTAATATAATTGGAATTCAAAAAAGTTTAACATTCAATTGATGATCCTTTGAACTGAGATATATATAATATATATCCATATATCATTCTAATTCTATGCTTTGGTATTGTGTTTTGTTTTTTTTTTTTGGATTTCCGGCAAGGCAAATGAAATAAAATTTTCTCTTCTTTTCGGTTTCTAATCTTCTGATCTAAACAAAACAAACAAAAAAATTAGTCTCAAAATTTTTATATCAACATTTTAAGCAACCCACCATTTTTTAAATTTATCTAATCTTTTTATTGGAATGGATTTTGAATCAAGAGAAGATAAAGATGGTGTTCGATTATCTTGGTCATCCTTACCAAAATCAAAATTACAACATCAAAGAAATGTTATACCATTTGGTTCTTTATATACTCCATTAAATAATAAATCTCAAATACCTTTATTAGATAAATCTTGTTTAGTTAGTTGTCGTTCATGTCGATCAATTATGAATCCAAATGTATTTATAAATAATGAAATTTGGACTTGTCAATTTTGTAATACTTCAAATCAAATACCTCAATTATTTGATGAAAATAGTCAACCAATAATTCAACCAAGTTTAAATCAAGATTTAACAACTGTAGAATATCAAACAGGTAGATTAAGTTCATTACCTCCAATTTTTTTTTATGTTGTTGATACAAGTTTTGAAAATGATGATATAGAAGTTGCTTTTCAACAATTAAAAGAAAGTTTAATTATATCATTAAGTTTATTACCAGAAAATGCATTAGTTGGTTTAATAACTTTTGGAAAACATGTTAAAATTCATGATTTAATTTCAAATGATAATTTAACTTATACATTTAATGGATCTAAAAATTATACTTTAGAACAATTAAGAACATCTTTAGGATTTTTAGGTTTAGGTACAAATAAACAACAACAACAACATAATGTAACTGAATTAGATCAATTAATAAGTAGTTCTGGAAAAAGATTTTTACAACCTGTAAGTATGGTTGAATATCAATTAACTAATATAATAGAAAATTTAGTACCAAATATTTTTCCACATGGTGAATATTCTGAAAGACCAGAAAGATCTACTGGTTCAGCATTAAATATAGCAACTTTATTATTAAAAGCAATATTAGGTGATACTCATTTAACTGGTGGTCATTTATTAGTTTTTATAGGTGGAGTTTGTACAATGGGTCCAGGAAAAATTGTTGATAGATTATTAAAAGAACCACTTAGATCACATCATGATATTATAAAAGCTCAAACTACAACTTTACAAGCACCTTCATCATCTTCAAAAACAAAATCAGATGTATCATTATTTAAAAATGCAAAAAAATTTTATCAAGAAATTACTCAAAGACTTGTTAATTTAGGTTTAAGTTGTAATTATTTTATAGGAAGTTATGATCAAGTTGGTTTATTTGAAATGGATGAAGTTTGTTATAAAACTGGTGGAGTAATAGTAATGAGTGATTCTTTTAGTACAGCAATTTTTAAACAAAGTTTTGTTAAATTTTTTAAAAAACAAGAAATTGAAGATAATGAAGAATCTGATTTATTAGATATGGGATTTAATGCAACTTTAGAAATTAAAGTTTCAAATGATTTAAAAATTGAAGGATTAATTGGTAATGCAACTTCATTACCTTTTAATAAAACTATACCAATTAATGAAAGAATGATTAGTGATATACAAATTGGTGAATCAAAAACTAATTCATGGAAATTATGTAATGTAAATCCTCAATCAACATATGCAATTTATTTTGAAAAAATGGATAGTTTAAATATAAATCCAATTTTTATACAATTTTTATTTCATTATCAACATTCATCTGGTGAAATGAGATTAAGAGTTACTACAATACCAATAAATGTTATACCCGATTCAGATATTAATAATTTAGAATTTGGTTTTGATCAAGAAGCTGCATTAGTTTTAGTTGCAAGAGAATATATTAATAAATTACAATCTGATTTACATAAAAAATTAACAACAGAAACTGAATTAATTAAACAATTGGATCAATTATTAATTGATTTTTGTACAAGATTTGCTGTTTATACTAGTGGTATATTAGATTCTTTTAGATTATCACAAACTTATGCATTATTTCCACAATTTCTTTATCATTTAAGAAGATCACCATTTATAAATGTTTTTAATAGTTCACCTGATGAAACAAGTTATGTTAGACATATATTTATGCATGAAGATATATCAAATTCTTTATTAATGATTCAACCAACATTATTATCTTATGATATAAATACATGGGGTTCAATTATAAATGAAGAAACAAATGAAACTTTAAATGATCCAGAACCTGTATTATTAGATTCATTAAGTTTAGGACATTCAAAAATTTTATTATTAGATACATTTTTTCAAATTTTAATTCATCATGGTTCACAAGTTGCAGAATGGAGAAAAAGTGGATATCATGAACAAGAAGAATATAATTATTTTAAAGAATTTTTAGAAGCTCCAAAAAAAGAAGCAATGTTATTATTAATGGATAGATTTCCTTTACCAAGATTTATTGATTGCGATGAAGGTGGTTCACAAGCAAGATTTTTAATGGCTAAATTAAATCCAAGTACAAGTTATGCAACTAATGTAAATCATTTTTATGGATTTGGTGATAGATCTGATGTTTTTACTGATGATGTTAGTCTTCAAAGTTTTATAGATCATGTTTCAAGAGTAGTTACATCAAGAAAATAATAAATAAAAATTATTTAGATTAGATTAAAAATATCATATATACATATATATATCTATATATATCTATATAATAGAGACATAATTTTTTTTTTTTTTTTTAAAAAAAAGTTTCTTTAGGATTTTTGTTTCTGTTTAGCAAGAGCAATTGCTTTTTTAATAACAAAACTTTGTAAATTTGAATCAATATTATTACCATCTTCATCAACATCTAATATATCAACATCTTCTGGTTTTTTAGGTAGAAATTTAGTTTTTTCATCACATGTTAAACGTTCATTAATTTCACCAATTAATTCACCATAATCATCAAAAATTAATTCACTACCAATTAATTTATTCCAATTAGTTTCAAAAATTTTACCATTTATAATTTCTGAAGAATCAATTAAATGATTCTTTTTTTTTATACTTGATTTTTCATTATTAGTATTATCTATATTATTTGAAATTTTAATTAATGGTTTATCATTTTTTAAATCTGTAAATTGAAATTTTGCTGATGGTTTAATTACATTAATTTTAAATTTTGGAGTTTTTTGTTTTGATTTATTATTATTATTATTATTATTTGATGATTGATTTTCTTCTTCTTCAATTTTATTTGTATATGATGGTATATCCACAGTAATATAAAAATTCTAATAAAAATTATATATTGTTAGTAATCAAAAAAAAAAACATTCTATAGTCTACGAAATATTATTATTATAAATAAATAAATAAATAAATAAATAAATAAATCTAATTGTTATTGTTACGTACTTCAAATTCTTCTCCATTTCCATCAATTTCTGAACCAGTTGCAACTTCAGTAACTGGAGTTTCATCTTGATTTTGATTTTGTTGTTGTTGTTTTTGTTTTACTTCTTTTGCTTCTTTTTCTTTCTTTCTTTTTGCAATATCTTCAGTTGAACCAGCTTCAACACCATGAGTAAAATTCCAATTCATTTCTTCACCTTTTGTTAAAAATTCACAATTACCATTCATTACTATTCTCCAATTACCTTTTCCATCATCAATATATTTTGATAAAGAACATGCACCTGCACGTAATAAAGTTTGATCATCATCAATAAAATCTGTAACTGATGATAATTTTAATAATGAACTACCTAAAGAAATTTTTGTAGCTGCATGAGTTATAATTAAAATATTTTCAATATTTGGAAATTTTAATTCAAATTCAGGTATAAATTTTAACCAAAATTTATTTGTTCTTTCAAAAATTTCTATTGATGATTCACCTTCTTTATTTGGTATAATATTTAATATATCTCTTGGCCATTGATTTTCTTCAATTAAATTATTTGAAAAAAATTTATTTAATTCTTTATAATTTCCAGGTTCTGGTATAATTGGTCGATCTTTTTTAAACCATTCTCCAATACTTCTATCTATAGCAATTTTTAAATCCAACATTTCAGATATAGGTTGACTAGTTTCTATACAACGATAAAATGGTGATGATAAAATAAATTGTGGTTTATCTTTTATAGGTAATGATGTTAAATATGCAGCTAATTGTTTTGCTTGTTCAACACCATGTGGTGCCAATGGTGGATCACTATCAATCCCTGTTGGATTTGGTGGATGTGGAGGTGGTAACCAATTAGATCTATATCCATGTCTTGCTATATATATTTGTTTAATTGTCATTATTTAGCTGCTATATTTAACTTGTAAAGAAAGAAAAGAAACAATGAAAAGTGAAGTGAAATGAAATGAAATGAACAATTGAGTTTTATCAAAATTATTTTTAATTTTTTTTCTGTAAGTTGTGGTTTCATTATTGTTTTTATTATTTTAGAAATCTTCGCACTTTTTTTTTTTTTTTTTTTATTTGAAAGTAAACTTTTTTGCATTTTTAATTATTATTTAAATACAGAATATATAATTATATATTATTATTATTTACTAATTAATAGGACATTTATTTTATTTTGTTTTGATTTATTTTGATTGTTTTGTTTGATATTATTTTCAATTAGATTAATAATTCTAATGGATTTTCAACAATTTTCTTTAATTCTCTAATCCAATCACCACCTAAAGCACCATCAACAATTCTATGATCAAAAGTACCTGTAACAGTAATAACATCATCAAATACAAAACCTTGTTCATTAACTTCACTTGGTACAGCTTTCTTTTCAGTTGTACCAATAGCAATAATAGCAGATTGAGGTGGATTAATAATTGAAGTAAAAGCAGTTACAGCATGATTCATACCTAAATTAGAAATACAAATAGTACCACCTTGGAATTCTTCTGGTTTTAATTTACCTAATTTAGCTCTTTTACCTAAATCTTTAACTTCATTTGAAATAGTTGCTAAACCTTTAGTATGAGCATTTTTAACAATTGGAGTAATTAAACCAGTTGGTGTAGCAACAGCAACTGAAACATCAACATTATTATATTGTCTAATAATACCTTGATCACCTAACCAAGCAGAATTAACTTGTGGAACTCTAGTTGATGCTTGAGCAATTGCTTTAATTAATAAATCATTAATAGATAATTTATATCTTTCATCAGCTGAAGAATTTAATGAAGCACGTAATTTTAATAATTTTGAAACTGAAATTTGTGATTGAATAATATATGTTGGTGATTGTTGAGTTGATTGTAATAATCTTGTAGCAATAGTTTTTCTCATTGATGTAATTGGAATATCTTCATATGAAGCACCAGCTGGGGCAGCAACAGCAGCAGCAGCAGCAGAAACTGGAGCAGCAGCAGCAGCAGGTTCAACACCTTCAAGATCTTTAGCAATAATTCTACCATTTGGACCAGATCCTTTAATACCTTTTAATTTAATACCTTTTTCTAAAGCAATAGTTTTAGCTAAAGGTGATGCAATAATTCTGTCAGTTGGAGCAGCAGTTTTAGTAGTTGGAGTTGGAGTAGTAGTAGCAGCTGGAGTTGGAGCTGGAGCTTCTTCTTTTGGAGCTTCAGCTTCTTTTGGAGTTTCTTTTGGTTTTGGAGCTTCACCAGCATCAGCAGCAGTAAAATTTTCAAAAGCAGAAACTTCATCAGCTTCTTCAACATAAACAGCAATTGGTTGACCAACTGGAACATCATTTGAACCAGCATCTAATAAAATTTTAGCTAAATAACCTTCTTCTTGAAATTCAAAATCCATTGATGCTTTATCAGTTTCAATTTCTGCAATTGCTTCACCTGGACTTAATTCATCACCAACTTTTTTAGCCCATGATTGAATATTACCTTGAGTCATTGTTGGTGATAAAGCAGGCATATGAATAACTGTATGAGGTGGGAATTTACCTGATGAATATAATCTTGCTAATGTTAATAATGATGATGAAGTTGATCTTGGAACAAAGCTACGTAAAGTAGCCATTGATGAGGATCTAGCAGCAAATAATACAGACATTTTTTTATTATTATTTAGTTATTAATTATTTTAGCAAAGTTAATAGTAGTAATAATGAAAGTGATTATGTAGAGGGGGATGAGGTAAGATATGATATGAATATATATATATATGAATTGAAGTTGTCAATGGTTGGTTGTCTGTTTGAAAGATGATCGATAAAAAAAAAATAAAAAATATAAATTTTCTTTATTATTGATTAAGATTTTTTTTTTTTAATGTTATTTTTTGAGCTCTGATTTTTTTTTTTGGCTTTTTGATTTTTTTCGGTGCTGTAAAAATTATTAGTATGTATGGAATACTATAACAACTAAAACACACAAATCAATTACAGATGATGATTCAATCTAAGTATATATATATATTAAATGATATGATGAATCATAGCATTGGTAGGTTAGTTAATTACTATATAATGTTTCTATATAGTTGGAATATATATCTCTATCTCTACAAATAATTGTATATATAAAAACTACATAGACACACACAATTAGTCCGGAGCATTGTTTTGCGAATCCCATCTTAATCAACTTCTAATAAATCCAATGCGAAATTAAACTAAATTTAACGCGAAGAACGTCAGAAAAATTAATGCGAAGTTCGTCTTAACTATCCTGCTAGACTTATGACTTATGACGTCTCTATGAAGTTCGGAGTTATAATTCCATAATATAAGTTTTCTTTTTTTTTTTTACATCCAAAATTAAAATTACTACTACCAAGTGTACAAAAATATTTTTCACCGTTTTATATATAGGGGTTATGATAATTTGTAATTTAAATATAAATTGTTATATTAGAAAAATAATTTCAATAAATACTTTTTCATAATATCTTTGATTAAAAAAAAGATTATTTTTTTTAGCTTTAATTCCTTAAAATTGCAACCCCGATTTATTTTTTTTTTTTTTTTTGGTAGTTGTTTAGAGATTTCTACTACTATTCGTTTCATTTTACTTCAAATATCTATTTTAAACTCAAATAAATAATTATAAATAACTTAAATTAAAGAACCTACTTAAAATCAAACTTAAAAAACCTAATAATAAAATTAAAACATTAAAAAAAGAAGAAAAAATAAAAATAAAAATAAATTAAAACACTTGTAAAAAAAATAAAGAAAAATTAATTAATCTTTTGCATCATCAATATCCATTGAATCTTCAATACTTTCAATTTTTGAACTTTTATATAATACTGATTCAGTAACTGATCTATTATTTGAATTTAATTGACCAGGTCTATACGTTATTGTTGTCATAAATTCATTTGATTGTGATCTTTTAGGACTTCCTGTATTTGATAAATTATTAACTCCATTTGATTGATTATGATTACCATTTGTACCATTACCATTATTATTGATAATATTATTATTACTATTATTTGGACTTAAATTTGTAAAATTACCATTCCCATTTTTTATTGAACCTTTTTTCAAATTTTTTGCAAAATCTGATGTTGTTCTATTATTATGATTTTGTTTTGAAAATTGTTTTAATTGATTTATATTATGAATACATTTATTAATAGTTTGCATTAATAATTTTGGTTTTAAAGGTTTTGAAACATAATCATCCATACCTTTTGCTAAAGATTTTTCACGATCTCCCAACATTGCATGAGCTGTTAATGCAATAATTGGAGTTCTAAAACTTAATGAATCAATTGGATTTGATTTTTTTTCCCATTGACGAATCTTTTCTGTTGCTTCAAAACCTCCCATAACTGGCATTTGAACATCCATTAATACAACATCATATTTATTCTTTTTAATAGCTTCAAAAGCTTCTAAACCATTTTCAACAACTTCAATTTGATGACCTTGTTTTTCTAATATTCTAACAGCTAATTTTTGATTAACTAAATTATCTTCTGCTAATAAAATTTTATAACTTATAGATTCATCAGAATTTTGTGATATTGATCTTGATTCTAATGCTGGTATTAAAGCACTTGCTAAATCTGTTATAGAACATGGTGTATTACCATATGATGATATACCTAAATCAATACAAACTCTCATATTTAATTCTGGTATTGAATGATGAACTAATACTAATGGAATATATTTAACTTCTGATAATAATCTTAATTTTTTTGCTGTATCAATTGAATCAATCATTATAATATCATATTTAACAGGTTCAGATAAATTAGCATCTTCAATATTTCTTACAATTATTGGACATAAACCTAATTCAATTATTGCATCACCAATTTCTTGTAATTCAGAATCATTATGTTCAATAGATACAAATAATACATAATGTGAACTAAATGGTAATAATTGTTCAGTTTGTCTTGTATATCTAATATTTGATGGTGAAACACTAACAGTAAAATAAAAATTTGATCCTGATCCATATTCTGATGTAACCCAAATTTCTCCACCCATTAAATGAATTAATTGTTTTGAAATTGATAAACCTAAACCTGTACCACCAAATTTTCTTGTTGTTGAACCATCAGCTTGACAAAATGTATCAAAAATTAAACCTAATTTATCTTTTTCAATTCCAATACCTGTATCACTAACACAAACTTCTAATAATAATTTATTTTCACCATTATTACAATCTTCAATTGTTGAAGTTTTATCTGATTTTTTAACTGATACACTAACTTTACCTTCTTTTGTAAATTTAATTGCATTACCAGCTAAATTTAATATAACTTGTCTTAATCTAAATGAATCACCAATTAAATTATCAGGAAATGATGAATCACATTGATAAGTTAAATCTAAATTTTTTTCAATAGCTTTTACAGCTAAAGTTTTTAATGCACCAAATACTGTACCTCTTAAACTAAAATCAATTTGTTCAACTGTCATTCTATTTGCTTCAATTTTTGAAATATCTAAAATATCATCAATAATTGTTAATAAAGAATTTGCTAAATTATGAACAATTGATAACATTTCTCTTTGATATTGAGTTAATTCAGTATCTAATGATAATTGTGTCATACCAATTATACCATTTAATGGAGTACGAATTTCATGTGACATATTAGCTAAAAATTCTGATTTTGCACTATTTGCTAATTCTGCAGCTTCTCTTGCAGCAGTATTTCTTTGAATTGATTCTCTTAAATTTAAAACCATTTGATTAATTTTTGTTTTTAAAGCATCCATTTCACCTGAAGCTTCAACAGTAATAAATCTTGTAAAATCACCATCAGTTGCAGCAGCAGTAATTTGAGCAAAAGCTCTAACTTGTGATGTTAAATTTGATGCCATAGTATTAACATTAGAAGTAATTTCTTTCCATAAACCATCAACATCACTAACTTGAGCTTGAATACCTAATTTACCATTTATACCAACATCTCTTGCAACTTTTGAAACTTCAGAAGCAAATAATTGTAAAGAATCCACCATTTTATTTATAGTATTTTTTAATTGTAAAATTTCACCTTGAGCATGAACATCAATTTTTTGAGATAAATCACCATGAGCAACTGCTGTTGTAACTGTTGCAATTGATCTAACTTGATTTGTTAAATTTGTTGCCATTAAATTAACATTTTCTGTAACAGCTTTCCAAGCTCCTTCAACATCTTGAACATTTGCTTGACCACCTAATATACCTAAAGTACCAACTTCTCTTGATAAAGTTGTAACTTCCATAGCAAAATTTTGTAAACGATCCACCATTTGATTAATAGTTAATTTTAAACTTAAAATTTCACCTTTACAATCTGCTGTAACTTTTTTTGATAAATCACCTTTTGCAACAGCAGTTGTAACATTAGCAATATTTCTAACTTGAGTTGTTAAATTTAAAGCCATAGCATTTACATTATCAGTTAATTCTTTCCAAATACCTTCAACATTTTCAATTAAAGCTTGACCACCTAATATACCTAAAACACCAACATCTCTTGCAACTTTTGAAACTTCAAAAGCAAAAGTTCTTAATTGATCAACCATAGTATTTATAGTCATTTGTAATTGTAAAATTTCACCTTGAGCATGAACATTAATTTTTCTTGATAAATCACCTCTTGCAACAGCTCTTGTAACATCAGCAATTTCTCTAACTTGATTAGTTAAATTTAAAGCCATAATATTAACATTATCAGTTAAAGATCTCCAAATACCAACAGATCCTTCATTTTTTGCTTGACCACCTAATTCACCACTTGCAACTTCTGTTGCAACTTTTGTAACTTCATTTGCAAAAGTTTGTAATTGATCCATCATTGTATTTATAGTAATTTTAACTTTTAAAATTTCAGGATCACTTTCAACAGTATGAATTTCAACTTTTTTTGATAAATCACCCATTGCAACAGAAATAACAACAGTACCAATTTCACTTAAAGCTTGTTTAAATGCTTTATTTGCAGTTTTAGAAGTTTCTAATTCATTATTATAATCATTTATAATTAAATTTTGTTGTTTAAAATGATTTATTAAATCATTTCTAATTTCCATATGTTTTTGTTGATATAATATTGGATCTTCAAGTATATTTAAAATTTCTGATTGAGAATAAGACATGGTTGAATTATTAGATGAAGATTTAATATTAAATGGTATTGGAGATGAAGATGATTTTGTAGTAGATGTTATTGATTTATCTGTTGTTGTTGTTGTTGATAGTTGTATAGGGGAAGTAATGATGTGATTATTATTATTATTAGCTGTAGTAGTAGTAGTAGGAGTAGTGTTTGATGTTGGTGATGTAATTGTTGAAATTGATGATGATAGTGATGATAAAGATGGGGATGGGGATAATTTTTGTTTTTTAATTGGAGGAGTAATTTTGAAAAATATTTAATTAAAAAAGATAAATGGGAAAAGAAAGTAAAAGTAAAAGTAAAAGTAAAAGTAATTAAAGATTGTTAAATATATTAGAATTATAATATAGGATGATAATCTCTAAACAAAAGTAAAATAAAATAATGATAATAATAATAAGAGAAAAAGAAAAGAGAAAAGCAAAAAATATTATTGATTATTTCAAGACAATGAAAATGAATGAAAATTAAAATACTAAAATACTAAAATATTAAATTTAAACCAAAAACTAAAATAAAACAATAAAACAATAAAGTTACAGTTTATACATTATATATATCACATATAGATTAATAGTTAAATCAATTACAACAACGTACAAAAGACAAATAGAACTAGTTGTTGTCGTTGTTGTAGTTGTAGTTGCAGTTGTAGCACAAGAAGAAGAAGAAGAAGAAGAAGAGGAAATCATTACGTATTTTTATATTGTTTTATTTTTATTTTATTTTTACTCCATTGTTTTCATTTGTTTTAGATTTCAAATATTATTATTTGGTGTTGGAATTTTCTAAACTTATTCTATTCTTGTAGTTCTTTTAGTTCTTGTAGTTGGTTAGTTAAAGTTACATTACGTTACGTTACGTTACGTTACTTCTGAGTTAAGTTTAAGATGACTTTGCCTTCAAAGTTGAATTTAAGTTTAACTTAGAGTTTAAAATTTCTTATCTATTAGTAGATTCTCTGGAAATTACTGTATATTAATTTTATATGTTTTTTTTGCTCTCTCTCTCTGTTGCTTTTCGAAACTGAAAAATTTAGTGTCATTTTTATTTTTATTTTTATTTTTATTTTTATTTTTATTTTTCATTTTCTATTGTTTTATTATGCATTATTATACATTGTCACGAACTTTGCCTTTGAATACAATACTCGTTGTTCTGGTGGTGGTGGTGGTGGTGGTTGTAGTTGTTAACTGATAATAAGTTATTTCAAGTTAGTTTTCTTTTCTATTTTTAGTTTCAGGAACAGGGATCGAGGGACAAGATACAGGGACCAATTTATTAAGATTCAAACATATTATTATATTATACTATATTATATTGTTATATATTTCCAAATCTAATTTCTTTTTTTGTTTTTGTCTTTGTAGTTTGCAGTTTGCTTCTACGTATATGTATTATGTATTTTTTATATTTTATATTATAGATAGATATCCATTTCGGATTTAAACTTAAAGATTGAATTTTTAAAATTAAACAATTAGAACTTCAACTTCAGCCTTTCTAAATTTTTAGTTTATTTTTATTTTTGTTTTTGTTTTAGTTTAATTTCTAATTTTAAGGGTTAGTTAATTGGTGGTTTGTATATAAATATCTAGGTTTTAAGTAATTAAACTATATTATGAAGATGGATATTAACTTACACTACCACAATTCAATTTGGAATTGATTGATTGATTGGTGGCGTATATGAATTTGTTTAAAGGTTTTTATAAAATAAGAACTATATGATTTTCAAATTCATCAAATAAATAAATTATATTTTACATAGAATATGATTTTTAAATATCACAATACTTGATTTGTTTTTAAAATTTGTTAGTAGTAGTGGGATCTTTTAGTTTAACAAAACCTAAGTTGTCTACCTAATTTTGAAAAGGCTATTTTTTTCTAGTTTTCCAAATCTCAATGAATCAACACCTCTTCTTCTTCCTCTTTCTTCTCCTTCTTCTTCTTCTTCAATATTATTATTAGTAGATCTCATAGATTAATCTAATCTAATCTTTGAAATTAGATTGCATAACTTACCATAATTTCAATATTCAATTAGGACAAAACATAAAATAAAATAAAAGATTGAAATCAAAAATATCTGATATTTGGCAACACTTCCCATTTTCATCTTTTGGATTTTGGTTTGTAGATAAAAAAATAAAAAAGGAGGGGGGGGGTGGTGGTAAAAAAAAGATATTGAGATTCATAACTAATTATACTATATTAGAGATACTATAAAAGATGATATGATTTGATTAAATTAAATTAAATTAATAAAATTCTTATTTCTTCGTCACTTCTCTTCTCTTTCAAAACATTCACTGTTTTTGATTTTAGTTAGTAATACAATAGGTAGTTAGTGGTAGAGAGAGTTTAAGTTAAAAAGAGTATGGTATAGTATAATATAATATAATATAAAATTAATTAGTACTAAGTTAACTCTATCAAAACACAACCCAAACCAAACAGAAAAAAAAAACATCCAAAGCAAAAAAAAAAAATAAGTTCATTTTTGAAAAAAAACCATTTCATATATAAATATCCAATAATAATATAATCATGGGTAAATTAATAGGAGCACCGTAAGTAACATCAACAAAAACAAAAAAATACAAATTATAAGTAAAATCATTAATAAAATAAAATAATTACTAACTTTCTTTTTAATAATAGAAAAGGTCAAACACGTTATCGTGATCCAATAACTCATCAAATGACACCTGCTTTATATAGAGTTAGAGCACCATTTTTTTGGAAAAATACTATAGGATTTTTTTTAGTTAGTGCAATTCCTTTAGGTGTTTATATGTATACTTTTAATAAATTAGCTGATGATGATTTTAGTGATATTCCAATTCCACCAATTAGTGATGCTGAATTACAAAAATTAAAATCTGAATATGATCAACAAAATAAAAAATAAAAGAAACAAATCCCTTGTATATAATTAATATGTTTAATAAAAATTAGATTTAATGAAGAATTTTACCTTATTGATTTATTTATTTATTTATTATAATAATAAGTTCTATATATTTAAATTTTTATTACAATATCTAATTGTAATATAAAATTATATGTCCTATTCTATCTCTATTCTATTCTATTTTATTTTATTTTATTCAGTTTCAAAATATTTAGAAACTCCTCTAACTGGATATGGTACTGATTTATCATCATGAGTTTCATTATTATTTTCATTAATATTCTTAAATTTATCTTCATTGGAAGTATTATATGCATCTATTATATCTATATCAAATTTTGGATTAGTATTATTAAATTCATAATCCTCCTCTTCTTCTTCTTCTTCTTCAGAATTTTCTTCTTCAACTTCTTTTTCTTCTTCTTCTTCTTCTTCTTCTTCTAGTAGTTTATTTTGTAATTCTTTTTCAGATACTGGATATTCATCAGTAAATGATTTTTTAATTGGTTTTATTATATTATTATTATTCTCTTCTAATTCATCATCATTTAATAATAAATTTTTATTTTTTTTAAATTGATATAAATTATCAGTATATGCTTTTTTAATAGGTTTAAAAGGAATTTCTTGTTGTGGTTGAGTTAATGAAGATGTTGAATGTTGTTGATTATTATGATTATATATTTCTGTATTTGAATTATTATAATGATTATTATAATTATTTAATGAAGATGTTGAATTATTATAATTATTATAATTATTTAATGAAGATATTGAATTATTAAAAGGATTATTATTATTATTCTCCAAAGATTGATATTCAGTATTTTGTTTAAATGGATTTATTGATATATTATCAGTAAATGAACGTTGAATTGTTTTAGATGGTATTTGTTGTTGTTGTAATTGATCACTAAATGATCTTTGATATTGATTATATGATTTTGGTGGTTTTCTAATCATTGAATTTTCTTGATTATCATTTATTAAATTTGTTGTTGATGAATTATTTAATCTTTGTTTATAATTTGGTAAATCTTGATTACTATTATTATTATTAATTTTATTTTTATAATTTTCATTTAATAAACTTAATCTTCTATTTAAATTTGAATTATTATTAAGACTATTATTATAATTATTATTATCTAATGTTGAATAAGTATTTAATTTTTCATAATTATTATTTGACATTAAAGTTTGTTGAGATGATTTTCTTGGTAAATTTGGTTTATATTTTTCATTATTATTATCTAATAAAGAATTTTGTGAAGAATATTTTCTTGTATATTCATTAACACTTATTGTTGAATCCCAATTTTTATTCATATTTTGAGATTTAAAATTTGGATGATTATCTAATAAAGGTAAATTAGCAATTCTTTCTTCTGATAATACACCTAATTCAATTAATTCATGTTTTGGTTTATGATGAAGTCTAACAGCTTTTGCAACACTTTCATTAATTAAATTAATACAATATTTTTTTAAAGTATTTTCTTCAGTATTTTTAATTGAACATTTTAAAGGTATATACATAATCATTCCAAATAAAAATCTAAATAAAAATATTGCATAAATAAAAACTGATAAACACATAAAACTTAAAATAATTGATAAATATAAATTTGTTTTAGCAATATTTTGAATATTTTGTAAAATATCATTATTTAATTCTTCACCTGTTGCATAATATCTTAAAGTTAAAATATTAATAACTTGTCTTGGAGTATCAGCTATTAAAATTTGTAAAGCATTATCTAATTCATAATAAGTTAAAAAACAACAAGAATCAAAAAAATTTCCTTCATCAATACTATTTAATAAACAAAAATAATAATAAGATTTAATCAGATAAATTTTTTTAGTAATTGAATTTAAATAAGTTAAAGCAATATTTTTAGTTCTATAATTATGTATAGCAATAATCCAATGATATAATAATAAACAAAATTGAAAAATTATACAACCAGTAAAAATCCATTTAGCTATAGAATAAGCATAAGGTTGATAATCATTTGTTGCCCAACGATGAAATACTAAAATATTTAAACATGAATAAATATCAACACCTAATAAACCAATTGATAAAAATATTATAATCCACATATATAAATACCAACAAATAGTTGAACAATTATAATTATGAAAATCAGATAAATTTATAACATCAAAAGTTGAAACATCTAATTTATATCTTTCAATAGTTTTTTCTGCATTAAAATGTTCACCATTTTTATTAAGATCATAATGAAGATGATGATTATTATTATTCTTTTTATTGTTTTTTTGTTGTTTTGATTTTTTTTTACTCATTTAATTTTAATTTAAATGAAATGAAGATTAAAAAAACGAAAGAACTTTGATATATATATAAAGGAATGTGAAGATGTGATTTGGAATAATAATTGGTTGTAAATATTTAAATTAAATTTTTTTTCTTTTTTTAATCTTTAATTTATGTATATAAAATGAGCGTGTTATTTATTTTTTAAAAGTAATAATGTACCTTGCGTTAAATTACTAAAATAAAATTAATTTAATTTAATATCATAAATCTAACAATGACAATAACTATGACAATGAATATATATAAATAGATATAAATATAAATAGATATATAAATAAATAAAATGATTTGTTATTTGTTATTTGAAAGGAGAAGAAGAAGAAGAAGAAGAAGAAGAAGTAGAAATATTTTTTTATTAATTTTTAGATTAGATAGAAATAATAATACAATACAACCAAAAAATAAAATTGTTTCAAAATTGAAATTTAAAACAAAATTTTCTTAACTTTCTTGATTGTTTCAAATTTGTCATTAATGTTATATCTTTATATCTTATTGTTATTGTTATATCTTATTATTATTATTACTACTAACTATATCTTATAATCTACTATAGTAGTAAACATTTGGTAACTACTAATATTAAGATTACTATTAATTAATAAAAAAATACACAAAATCAAGAAATATTATATTTTTTTTTTAGACGAGATTGTTGCCATTTCTGGTGTGTGTGGGTGTCCTGTATATTAGATACTGCTACTGTAGCCATATTAATACTAATACTAATACTCTATTACTATCACTATCACTTTTAAATCTTATCTACATAATCTTATATATATGAGATAATTATATATATATATATATCTTTGCATCTCTTATATTTATTCAATATTTTTATATCATTGCATTTTATATCAAGTAATATTTGTTTTTGTTACGTGTTTTCTTTTTTATTTATTTACTTACTTATTTTTAGTAACAATAAATTCAATGCTTGTAATATTACATTAACATTACTTGCACATAAACAAAAAAAATTCTACTTTCAGTTAATTAGTTTATTTTGTAGAGACACACATCATCACAAACTATGGAACTCTATTTATCATATATATATATATATATATTATCTTAATATTTCAATTATTAATTCAATATGAAATGGGTATATTAATCTAATAAAGATAATTTATTATAATTCAATATTGGTTAACTTGAACTAATTTTGGAACAAAACAAAAAAAAAAAACACCTGGTAGTTTCTCTAATTAAAAAATTTATTTAAATTTTTATCTAAATTACTCTGAAAATATTAACTTAAAATTATATAAATCATAATATTCCAAAAAAGTAATTACTTCAACTAATAATAATTATAAATAATACATATTAAAATTATTAGAAAAATGTTTGATTATATTATATAGTTTTTAAAAAAAAATTTTCAAATCAAAATAAAATTGAATTTTTGTATTACAACATACCCTTTTAATCACTTATTTGGAAAGAGAAAATCCAGGAGTTTACAATAGACATAGAATCAGGCCGTTTTAACGTGGTTCATTTTTTTTAACTTTTTGAAAATTTTAAAAAATGAACGAAACGGGGTTCGGCTCTTTTCATATTTCCCGACTTTTGCTAGCTCATAAAACAAGATCCTGTTTCCAAATTGGAAACAAGATTCAATTGTATTTATGAGTTGCAAAAGTCGGTGTATTAACCAACATTCTTTGTGTTGCCGAGTTAATAAACCCTTTTGTTGATCATTTAGAGATCGTTTAGAGATCTCTACACGGACATGGAATTAAATTATGTAAGTAAATAAACTATCAACATACCCTGATTTTAATATATATGATATAATTAATATGATTTTAAAACTAATTAATGAATAATTGATAAAAAGTGAATTGTTTGTGTTATTGAAAAAAAAAAAAAAAAGTTGCAAAAAAAAATAATTAAATAAA
>JAKTXL010000059.1:0-57604 GCA_030582535.1 Insectozyma bohioensis | reverse complement strand
TCTTCAACTAACATTTTCATATTTTCTTTACATTTTGTGTATTTTTCTTTTGCATAATTTTTTTGATCTTTACCAAGAGATCATGATCCCTTTTTTTGTTTAATTTTTTTTTTTTTTTTTCTTTAAATCATATTACATGCATATATATATATATATTCAATTATTCATATGATTGAGTTATTTTTCTTTAATATCTTACTTTCTTTTCATTTATTATTATTATTTATTGTGTTATACCAATTGCAGATATCCAAATTTAATATATATATAAAAAAAAGAAAGGTAATTTAACTAATGATGATGTAATTTTACTTTATATCTCTATTGAAAACGAAAAATTTATGAAATCAGAGAAGTAATTTAAATTGAATTTTAATCAGATGTTTATATTCAATAATAATAATAATAAGATCTTTCTTATTTTGATTTTTTTATTTTTCATGATTCCCGAGAATTAATAAGTAAACTAAATCTTGATATATACTTATGTTATGTTGAATAGATTAATAAGTTTAAGTTTTAAAGTAGTTCGGTATTATTATTATATCTTAAAGCCTAGATCTATCTCTAAGTAAATTGACATGTTTGATCATAAATATTTTTTGATGATTGATTTTGTGTAGATTGAGTCATAAATAATTATATATATTAATTGAGCCATATAATTGAAAGAATCTGACAGAATTTTGTTTTGTTTTGTTTTGTTTTGTTTGATCATGCTGCTCAGCTACCAAAAAAAAAAAGACACACAAAAATGAAAATATTTTTTTTTTCTAGATTATTAGTAATGAAAAAAAAACCCTTTTCTTTTTAAATATATATATATCAATTTAGAAGATGACTATATTTATATTTTATTTGATATTTTTTCTTTCTTTCTTTTAATGATTCTTCTATTTAATAATTATATTATATTAATTAAAAGAAAACTCTATGTGAAAAAGAAATATATACATAAAAAAAAAAAAGGAATCACAAAATAATAGTCTTATGACCTTAATTAGATTTTTTACAAATAATCAAAAGAAACATATATATATACATCATTAAATCATATAATATTGGATATTTAATAATAAGAAAAAGAATACTGAAAACATCCAAAATTTTCAGAAAATCTAATAATAATCATTATTATTAATATCCGTTCATTACAAATCTACTTTATTTTTCTATTTACTTTAAATTATGTTTGAAATATTAAATTTTCTTTTGATTTGATTTTATTTGATTTGATTTGATTATTATTTTTTAGAATATATTTTAAATCAAGTTTCTTTTTTTTTAAAAAAAATAGTTTTGTTTCTTTTATTTAAAACTCAACTCAAGAATGGTATGGTATGGTATGGTATGTATGTCAATGAAGAAGAAAATTCAAAAAAAACAAAAACCTTCATATATATTGGAATGATTGATGATGAGAAATAATAATTGATGTAATTTGTTATTAAATGATAAATAGATTTTGTAAAAAAAAAATTTTTTAAACGTATTGATAATAATAATAATTAATTTTGAAATTTCTCAATTGATGAAAAATACATTTTATTATATATTCTAAATATCTTCATTGAATTTTTAATTTAATAAAAATAATGATCAAATTTTATGTATAGCAGCAGTAGCATCGCTGTTCAAAAAGTGATTCTTTAAACTTAATTCATTTACCAACTGTGGTTCCGTTTATTCAAATCGGCCAAAACATAGTGTGGTATTCCAATTCCATTAGGTAGTGTTACATTTATTTATTCTCCAAATAATGAAATGTTAGTTATTGGTAATGAAAAGTTGTAGAGTTACATTATGGAGATTAAATCATTTATTAGTTAAACAAATATATATAACTAAAAAATTAAATTTCTTAGAGTTAAAATTTATTTTTAATTATTCGATATTTTAAATATTAATATTATTTTCAATTGAGAGACTTTATTATTGCGAATATGTCTTCTTTCTTTCAATTCTATAATTATATGTAATTTCTCTTTGCTCTCTTTGTTATACTTGAAAAGAGGGGGGTTAGACTATTATTACAGATATATTTTTTTGAAACAAACAAACAAAAAATAAAAAAAAATAGAATAGTTGCAAAGTTTTTAAAATAGAAAAAAATTTACAAAAAAAATTTTTTTTTTTTTTTTTTTTTTTTGCAAACTAAAATATTATCAAAATTCAATAATGAATTTAATTTAATTAATTAATTAATTGTTTTTGATTTCTAATGTAATTATTTGTTCAAATATATCTCTTGTTGGTTTAGATTTTTAAAAAATATTTATATATATCATTTATTTATTGGGGTTTTTGACTTATTACTATTTATTTATTTATTTATTTTAATATTCAGATAAATTTTATAATTTTAATATATATATATGTTTAATAATTTATTATTTTACTCTATTCTCATCATTTTTTTTTTTATCAATTGAAGTATTAAAATTTTATTCAGCAATTTGGTGGTGCCAACCTTTCTTTTTGATTAATTAATATATCATCATCCATCAAATTCAACTACAAGAATCTGCTGATCTAATACACCTGGTGGATAATTCAAATAATAATACCCTTTTAATTTAAATTCTTTTTAACAATTCGAATCTTAAATTCTATAAGAAACATTTTTTAAATCTTAGAATATTTTTATCCATTATTCAAAATCTATTTCTCCTTTATAAGTAACTTTTTTTTTTGGGAGAATTTTGATAAAAAAAACTTGAAATTGATATATAGTGGATTTTCTGGTATTATAGTATGAAGGTAAATCACCTGCCAAATTTTTTCAATAACAATTATTTCTGTTGTAATTTTATTATTCATAAGAAATTGGTAATATAAATTGAATTTGAATCACCTGTGGGTTTAACTTTGACCAATTATTCCATAATTCTGATTCTGTAACAACTACTTCACAAACAAATCCCTCTCCCTAATAAAGGAAAATCTCATAAGTTAAAATAACTGGTTCATCATCACCTATAAAATCAACTACACCCATACAATAATGATAATCATAATCATGAGTAGGAGGATGTAAACCAGAGGCATCACCATATTTTCTTGTCCATTTCGGGTTTGGACCAATTCATCTAGCACCAAATCTATTTGAATTATAATGAACTTTTTTAATTAATTTTTCATTTTGATAGTTGGAGGGGGGGATCTAAAAATAAATAATTATAATTAGAATGGAATGGTTCTTTAATATAAGGAACTAATAGATTATTTATTATTAGTAGTGCAAAATATTCCGAAATCTTGAATAAAGTTTTCGAAATTGAAATTTTTTTTTTTTTTTTTTGATTTTTTTCTTCAACATAAAAGATATATAACATATATAACATATATAACATATAAATAATAATAATAATAATGGCTGGAGACTCATCATCATCATCATCATCAATTTCAAAATATCAATTTTCATTATCTGATGAATCAAAAGAAAGAATTTTAAAAGTTTTAGATTATTCAAAAACTATTGCTCATTATGGTTTTATTCCATTTGTTTTATATTTAGGTTGGTCAGTTACTCCAAATAAACCATCAATTTTAAGTTTATTATCACCATTCCCATCTGCTTAAATTAATAACTAATTTTTTTTAAATAATTTGAATAATTTGAATAATTTCCAATTAATTTTCCAATATTAAAAGAGTTTTTGAGAGTCAGAGATTTATATCATGTGTTTTTGGTGAATAGTATTATGTACATAGTTCTGTATTTTATTTTTTTTTTTTTTTTGTATACTATAATATAATAAATTTATAAATTTATAAATTTTGATAATGTAGATTTTAGAATAATTATAAAAAGAAAGAATTTTTATTAAATATTTGAGTTTTGTTGATATTGGATATTTTATGCAATATATTTATTTATTCAAACATCTGGAGAAAAATCTTGAAAAAAAAAAAAAAAAAATTAATAAAAAAAAATATATATAGATTTGATTGAAAAATTAATTGCATAATATAGATATATATATATATATTTTATATGTCCACGAATCTACCGAATAATCGAAATTATATATATGATAATCAAATTAATAAACATAGATATTTATCTAAATTACAAATTGAAATATTATCAGGTTTAACAGCAGGTTTTACAACAACTATAATTACACATCCATTAGATGTAATTAAAGTTAGATTACAATTATCAACATCATCAACATCAGAATCAAAAGCTAATAAAAAACCTTTTTCATCAATAATTTCAATAATTTCAAAAATTAATAATGATGTAAATTATATATATAAAAATAAATTAAATAATTATTCAAAATTTAATAATTATTTAATTCAATATTATAGAGGTATAATACCAAATTTAATTGGGAATATATCAGCATGGGGTATATATTTTGCATTATATTCAAAATTTAAAGAAGAAAATAATAAATTTTTTAAAAATAAAAATTTAACATTAAATTATTTATCAAGTTCATTTTTATCAGGTTTATTAACTTCAATTATAACAAATCCAATATGGGTTTTAAAAATTCGTATATTAGGTAATTCAAATATTGATAATAATTCTTATAAATCAATTCTTGATGGTATTAAAAAAATTTTAAAAAATGAATCTTTTTTAAGTTTTTGGAAAGGTACAATACCTGGTTTATTTCAAGTTTTTCAAGCAAGTTTACAAATTACAATGTATGATCATTTAAAAAATTATATAAATCAAAAAAATGAACTTGTTAATGAACTTGAACATAAAAAAAATAAATCTTCTTTAACAACTTGGCAATATTTATATTCTTCTGCAATTTCAAAAATTTCAAGTATGATTATAATGTATCCAACTCAAGTTATTAAATCAAGATTACAAAATAATAAAACTAATTCAAATAAAGGACAAATATTAAAAATTATTAATCAATTATATTTTAATGAAGGTGGTTTAAAAGCTTTTTATAAAGGTTTAAGTGCTAATATAATTAGAGTATTACCTGCTACTTGTATTACTTTTATAGTTTATGAAAATGTTAAAAAATATTTACAATAAAAACTTATTTATTTATTTAATTTAATTTTAATTTTAATATAATAATAATAATATATTTATTCAAAAAGTTACATATATACATATATATACATTTAATTTTTCTTAGCTTCTTCTTTATCAACTAATTTTTTAGCTTGTTTTTTTACATCTTCATCTTCATCTTCATTATTACTTAATTCTTTTAAAACTTTAAGACAAATTTCTTTAATTGGAGGTCTATATGTCATTAAAAATTGAAATGCTAAAAATCCAATTGTTGATCTTGCAGGATCTTTACATAATGAAACAATTTTTAAAATTAAATTTTCATTTAAATCAGGTAAATCACTTAATAATCTAATAAAAATTTTTCTATCATTTGGTTCTAAAAATGGAATCATTGTATCTAATACTTTATTAGCCCATTCATTATAAATTGGAGTTTCAACATTTTCATCAATTTCTTTAACTAAATTATTTGATTCTTTTAATAATCTTGCTTGTTGAAAAATTCTTTCACTATACCATTCTTCATTTAACCATTCTATTATAATATCAATTCTACTATGAATATTTTCTGAAAAAAATTCAATTATAGATTTTCTAATTAAATTTGATAATTCTTCTCTCAGTTTATCATCTGATGATTTATCTTTATATTTATCTTCTGATGCTTTAGTTCTCATACCTCTTGTTGCTAATCTACTTAATATAACTATCCAACTATCTTTTTTCCAAGATTTTACAGCAATTTTAGTTAATTCTTTATTAATAGTATTTTCTGGATTTGGTAATTCATCATCATCATCTTCTTCATCAAAATCATTAAAATCATTTATTTCATCTGGCATTTGAGCTCTTGCTAATTTAAAAAAATTTTTAATAATTATTAATAAATGTTCTTTTTTTTCTTGAAATGATAAATCTTTTGGTGGTGGTAAAGTAAAAATTTTTTCAGGATTATAAGAATCTTCTTCATCTTGTTGTTGTTCTTCTTCTTCTTCATTATCTTCATCATCTTCATCTTCAGCTGCTAATTCATTTATATTAATTTTTTCTTCTTCTTTTATTGTTGGTCTTGGTGGTAAACCTGATCTATTTGGTAATTGTGGTTGTTGTTGTTGTTGTTGTTGAACTACTGGTATCAATTGTTTCTTTTGTAATGGTTTAGTAATTGCATCTTTATATCTTTCACAAATAATTTCTAAAGCTTTAGTTAATTTTGGTACAGGTGCTTTTTGTAAAGCATTTATAACCATATTAGTTAAAATATTTTGATTAACAGTTGTTAAATCAAAATTATTTAATTCATTATTTACATCATTTAAAGTATATAATCCTTTATAAGTTAAACTTTTAATTTTTTTAGATGGATTATAAAAACCATCAAATTTTCTTTTTCTTATATTTTGTTCTTGTATTACAAAAATATTTTTCTTTCTAATATCTATTCCTCTATCAACTAATACATTATATTGTTTATTAAAACTATTTGTAAATTGTTGTGGTATTAAATTATTTTTTTTACAATGCTGTATAAAAATTTTTAAAGTTCTATCAACATATTTTCTTGCCAATTTAAATTGTTCAATTGATTGATAATTTGATTGTAATTTACTATTTGTATCACAACTATCAATTGCTGTACATACACTTAAAGCATATTGAGGTTTTTTCTTCATTATAAATATACAATGATTAATTGTTGCAGTATATAAAGGAGTTACTATTATATCATGATTAAAAATTCTTAAAACAACATAATTTAATAAACTTGTAGATTCACCTTCCATATTTGAATATTTAATTAATGAATGATTTGGTGGAACATCATTTAAAGAAAATCCAGCATCACCTGATATCTCATCACCAATTATTTGAGTTTTAGATTGATAATCAATAACAATCATTATAAAATCTAATAATTGTAATTTAGTACCAATATTTCTTAAATAATCATGTTCTATATTATCAGAAGGATCCAATGGGAAAGTAAAATTATATTTATTAACTAAAGAATTTTTTAATTCAATTAAATTATTCCATATTGGTGTACAACCATCATTTTGAGCAACATATTTAAAAACTAATTTATAAACAACACAAGATATTTCAATTAAATTACGGAAAGTTTTAACATCTTGATCTGATATATTAACTAATTTATTTAAAATTTCTAATGAATCAATTGCTAAATCAATTTTTTGAGATTGATCTAATTTTACTTCTTTAGAACAAAATGTTTCATGAATAAATTTAACTCCCCAATTTTGAATTACTGGAAATTGTTGATGATTATTTGTAATTGATAAAATATCCTTATAAGTTTTAGGATATGTTTCAGGTGTAAGAACTTTTTTAGCTTGATCTAGCTGATTAATTATTTGATCAGGGGTAAAATTCGACATTTTATTATTAAATCAATTTAATGTATTTAGAATAATAATGGGGGATTTTAAAAATATAAAAACGTTAGATGATTCTATATTACTTTGATTCTTGTTGACTGAATATTAGAAATTTTTTCTTTTTTGAATTTTTTAAATTATTTTTGTTTTTTTTTTTTTAATGTGTGTGTGTGTTTTTTTTTCGGTCCTTGTCGCAAAAAAAGAAAATGGCAACATTTATGAAACTGAAATCGACACTAACTTAAACTTGGTAAATGCACGTTTTGAATTTTTTGATAATCTGTTATAGTAGTATTTGCAACTAATATACAAAATTGAAAATTTACTTTCTTTCTTTTTATAATATTTTATTTCTTATCTAGTAGTATTATGTTAATGTAGGTAATTTTAAATTGTTAACAAATCATGGATTAAGTTTCTTATTTTGGAATACTGAAAAAAAAAAAATTCTAAAAAAAATTAACATATTTCAACAAAATCTTTATTACTTTAATTATTTCAAAATTTTAGCAGTATTTTAAATGTATTTTATCGAGTATTAATAATTACCGTTATTTTTTTGATCAAATAAGAGCCTGTTTATTTAGAAATAACTCTTTTGTTACTAGATTAGAGATCTAGGTTAATAATACGAACCCAGACAGCCATGAAATTAAATTAAATTTAATCTATTCTATTATAGATAGTTAAATTTTTTTATTTTTAGACAATAAATAATAGAATAAATTAATTTGAATCATAATAAAATTAATATATCTCAATTTTTGCTGCAAACGAGTTGAACTCTAACATCGTGTTAAATTTGGCCCTGCGTCGTTCTAATTTAGTACCACATAACTACTTAACAGAAATACCATATTAATTAATACTATAAATATATAATTTCTTGATCCCAGATGACATTAATATACTTAATTGACTTACTGATAGTGATTGAGCTTATTAATTAGATGATTTTTCAATAAATTTTGAAAAATTTGATATATTTTGTAAAATATTATATATATTAATAATTATAATATATTATTTATATATTTTCTTTTTTCACTACTATCATTATTTATTTTAATTTAATTCTAAATTAGCTCTAGAAAAAATTTCTAAATTTCTTTAATTAAAATTAAAATTTAAAATCTAACTGAATCTAAAGATCTTCACATTCTATAACCAATGTAGTAATGATGATGATTTGAAAATTCTTGTATGTCTAGATATTTAATTTGTAGAGTAGTCATTTTTATGTCTAAATACTTTATCAATAAATGCGCATAGATCAAATCAAATAGGGTTGTAAAACATCTAGAAACAAAAAATATTAATTACAAAACAATAATAATAATAATATATATAAAACTCTATAAACTCTATAAACTCTATAAACTAATACTATATACATATATAAGTGATTTTTTAAAACAATATTACAAAGTATATATTATTTTAAAAACTTTTTCCAAAAATTAGTTTTAACGTATAAATATATTTAATTGAACTAAAATTTCTATATTTATTTAATCCCCAGGTATTCTTTGACTTTCTTTTATATCCCTATGATTTACAATATAAATATAATTTAATTATAGAATAAAAAAAAAGATTCAAAAATCTTTATCCAATTGATTTAAAATCTATTGAATAAAAATATAAATACTTGTTTTTAAATTCTTTCTAAATATAATTATATGTAATATAAAACATATTGGGAATATATCTTCAAAAGTAAGTTTTATTATATAATTGATTAATTAAAAAAAAGGGATAAGCGGTATAAACCTTTAATTATATGATAATGATAAAACACTTTATATAATTCTATATTGTAATAAAGAAAGAAAACTTTTTTTTTAAAAATTGATTGAAAATTCATCTCTATTTATACTTTTTTTTTTGGCCCTAGTAATAGATTTATCATATGTGGTAAATTATAAATTATTGAATGTGTACTGTCTCATTCATTATTATAATATAAATTAATTAATTACTCCTCCTTTATGGGGGGTGTATTATATTATATTATATTATTATGATGTGTTTGTTTTTGTTTTTATAATATAATATAATATAATATAATATAATATATTATATCACCCTGTACACACAATTTGGTGTATAGAATTAAAGTGTTTTATTTATATATAGATAGATATATTTATATAATATTTACTTATCCTTTATTTGGTTAGTTTTTTATTTTTTTTAATTTTATTTTATGTTTGTATTTATATACAAATTAGTTTAATATATTGTAGATTATAATAGATAAAAAATATTATTGCAAATTATTTTTTTTTTTTTCAATAAATCTGGTATATTCATGGAGCAGTTCGAACCAGAGCCCAAATTGAAAAGTTAACTTTCAAAAATACAGGTATTCGCAGTTGCGCCAAAGGTCAGTATCGGAAAACTTTCCGAAATTCCGAATAAGGTCTTTCTGTAGGCCCATACCGCAACGAAAATTGAAATGAAACGGGGTTTATGTAATCTTTGAAACCAAGATTTTGCTGGCCACTTTTAACAAAAACCCTATTCTTAAAATTGAATAGAGTTTTGTTTTATTGAATAAGTGACCAGCAAAATACTCTCTAAAGGGGATTACAGGTTATGTTTAGAATAACCCAACCCTTTTTAGTCAAAAATATTATGGAATTTAACTACATACTCAATGTCCTTTAATAAATAACGAAAATTCTAATGTATAATGAATCTAATTGATATATAATGATGAATGGATAATTAAATATGTTGATTCAATAATAAGTTGTTGTTAAAAAATGAATAATTTGTGGTTGCAAAAAAACAAAAAAAAAAAAAAAAAAACTAAAAAATATTTTTTGGAAGGGATACCAAAAAACTGGCCTTACAAAAAATTTATATATTTTATTTATATTTTGCAATTATTTTTTTTTTTTTTCAATACCACAAACATTTTTACTTTTTATCAATTCTTCATTAATTAGTTTTCAAATCATATTAATTATATCATATATATTAAAAATCAGGGTATGTTGATAGTTTATTTTACTTACATAATTTAATTCCATGTCCGTGTAGAGATCTCTAAACGATCTCTAAATGATCAACAAAAGGGTTTATTAATCGGGCCACACAAAGAATGGTGGTTAGTGCACCGACTTTCGCAACTCATAAATACAATTGAATCTTGTTTCCAATTTGGAAACAGGATCTTGTTTTATGAGCTAGCAAAAATCGGGAAAAACGAAAGAGCCGAACCCCGTTTCGTTTAATTTTTAAAAATTTCAAAAAGTTAAAAAAAATAGACCTCGTTAAAATGACCTAATTATGTGTTTATTGGATACTTCTGGAGTTTCTCTTTCCATAAAAGTGATTAAAAGGGTATGTTGTAATACAAATATTCAATTTTATTTAAATTTGAAAAAAAAAAAATAATTTTTTATTTTTTTAGAATTCTTATAAAAATATTATATAAAAACTGTTATAATTCTATATAAAAACTGTTATAATTCTTGATTACGTTTAATTAATAAATTAGAAAATACCACTTTAATTAATTAATTATAACCTAATTTTTTAATTGATTAACTTAAAATTTAATTCTTCTTTTTTTAAAAATAATAAATATCTTTTGTTTATACAATAATATTCAATTCCATTTATATATTTTTTTTAAAACTATTATAATATTTGATTTTTTATATTGAACTTTTTTAAACTTTCGTTTTTGAATCATCATCATCATCATCATCATCATCTTTTATAATTTTTTCACCTCATCTGAAACCAATTTCTTGTTTTGATAATCTTCTTCTACCTTTATGTAAATTAATTTTTTGAGTTTTTTTATCAATACCTAAGCAGAAACATTTTGAATCAATAACACTAAAAGAGATATTTAATCTCTAATTTATAATGTTTATATATATAAGAATTATTGTTTTTGTTGGGAACGTGTCAAAATAAACATCGTGTTAAATTTGGCCCTACGTCGTTCTAATTTGGACCCAGGAACATTTTTTTCGTATTGAGACGCGTACCGTACCCTCACACACAGAAAACCAAAATTTTATTTTTTTTAATCTTCAAAATATAAATGATAATGAAATGAACAATTTGGATTAAATTGATTATTACAATTTATACAAAAATAATTATTTGATAAATATTCATTAAAAGTTAATTCATTAAAACATTCACCACATAAAATTAATTTTTCAGTTATTGAATTTTTATTAAATTTTTTAATTTCATGATTATCATCATTATTTAATTCTTGATGACATTTAAAACATGAATAATAATAATTTTTACAACATTTAAATTTTATTGCTATTATATCTTTTGATGTATGATAATGTATACATCTTGTTTTAAAATCAATTAATTGACCTTTAATTATAATTTGATTATTTATTATTTGTTGAGTATTTATAATTTCAACCATTTTTATGGGGAATTGATTTCAAATATTCTATATATATATATTGTTGAATTGAATTGAAAAGAAAAGAAATAAATAAAGTTATTCTTTAGTTGATGGTATATTATTAAACTGTTGTTGTTGTTTTGATTGTTCATAAATCTTATAAATTGTTTATCAATTTAGTTGAATTTAAAGGTTTATTGTAGTTAAATAAATAAATTAATAAATAAAAAAATTTTTTTTTTTTTCTTTTGCTTTTAACACACATATGACTCAATGAATCATATCTACTGATTGACTTTGGAATCAATTGAATCATCATCATCATCATATCATATCTTTTAAAGATATTTATTTTCCATTTAACATAAATATTAACATTATTATTATTATCCAATTTTGAATATTTTAGTGAAATTTGTAATATTCTCTATCTAATCAACGAATTTAGTTTTTACTTCTTGTTTTGCAACGTCTTCAAATCCGTTTGAAGTTAAATTATAATTTCATTTTTTAAAGTTTTTTTTACAAGTATTCATTACGTAATTCCTAATGAAATTCAATTTCATTCCATTTAATAATTAATTTTAAGAGATTTTTTAAACAAAATTTCATCTCATCGATTGCTATTTTAAAGTTCTTGTTACATTGATGATCTAATTGTTTTTTTAATCCCGATTCTTTCTTTAATGCAGTTCATTTCATTTCATTTCATTCATTATTTGCTTCTTAATGTTGCAATTCCGAAATTTCAAAAAATTTTAAATATATATATACTGAATTCCATTTTTTTTTAAAAAAAAAAAACGTCTAAAATCTAACTCCTATATTGAATTCCTTTTGCATCATCGTATTTTATTACATGTAAGGCATTTTATTAATGTTTTTTTTTTTTTTTTATAAATTGTATTGTATTTTTTTTTTATTACTATTTTGTGTAACGATCTAAGACTAAAAAATTATATTATTATAATTAAATAATTTTTTTATTAAATATGGAATTAATATAAATTTTTTTATATTGAGCTGATTAGTATTAATTATTATGTTGTTCAATTATTAATTTACAATTTTATATTGAAACAAATGAAACTTTCGTCAATTCAAATGAATGTTTCAAAAATTTAAAAGTTGATACGTTTCAAAAGGCGATGTTCGAAATTGAAACTTGTGGTGGTGATGGTGGGGACAATACAAGAATTTTTGAATCTTAATTATAAAACAATTCCTTGACATATTATAGTTGGATAATTTAGAAGAACTTGTTCAACACTTTTTAATTAAATACATCAAAATTCTGAAACACAAAAAAAGACGAAAGTAAAAAAAAAAAAAAAATAAGTTAAATAATAAAAAAACAGGAATACCTTTGTTTAAGGAATTCAAGAATGTTTTTTTTTTTTTGAAACAATTTATATGAAACTTGTTGAGAACTTCTATTTCTAACTAACCAAGGAATTCAGTTTAAGTTTTTAAAAATTCTAATTGACTTGGACCTTCTATAACAAAAAGAAGAAAAATAAAAAAAATATAAAATAGTTTCCAATAGTAATGTTTAATTAATTAAGTTAGTCTTATTTTTTTTATTTTTAGCTTTTCTTTTAGTAATTTTTTTGTAAGTAGTTTTAGAGTAAATGAAAGAAATATTTAAAGCAAAAAAAAAAAGAAAAGAAAAGTTTTGTAATTTAAAATTAATAATTATATAATCTCATGATTAAAGAAGGAAAGAAAAGGAAAGAAAAATTTATCAACTGATTATTGGGGTTGGTGGTATGAGTTGACACATTTTTAAAACCAAAAAAATAAAAATATAAAATAAAATAAAAAAATAAAATTTCCCCAACGGACTTGGAACTGAAACATTATGACACAGAACGAACCAAAACAATATTAAAAAGTTAAAACAATAAAAAAAAAATACACTATAGTCAAAGACAATAGTTAACAGAAACTGAAAATTATTTATTTATTTATTTCAATTAACCTTATTTAGATATTTAATTGCTTTATCATCCATCATGTCTAAAAATATATAAAGAAACTAAATATAAAAATTGATTTTTATCTAAAAAATAAAAAAAAGTAAAATAAAAATTTAAAATCTCTTGTATACAGGACTGCATGAATATTTTTTTAATTTTTTATTTTTATTTTTATTTTTATTTTTATTTGCATTTTTTGCAATAAAATCGAAAGTCCGTTTTTAAATTTTAAATTTTTTACTTTTTCTTCACCTCTTGCATTTTATTTTATTTATACATATAGATTTATATTATAAGATTATGTTTCCAATTTTAATTTTAATTTTGATTTTAATATTTTTAGTATTTTCTTGGTTTAGAAACTTTCATTTTTATTGTAGTTTTCCCGCCCCCTAAATAATTTAAAATTTGACTTTATAATAATATTTTAAATTTTTAATTTTAGACTAAGATTTATAAATTTTTGTGTATTGTTTTTAAATTGTTTTATTCTTTCATTCTTTCAATTCTTTGTTTCTTTCTTTCTTTCTTAAATCCCCCTAAAAGACAAAGAAAGAAGTAGAAAAGAAAAAGAAAAAGAAATAAATAAATATTATACATATCACATCACATACTATTGTATTATCATATCATACATAAAACAATATTTTTAATTATATTCTTATACATAATAATATATTACAACATATAGTACATTACATACATATTCTTAATCCGCATATTGTTGTTAATATATTGTATTTATGAAACATTAATTCAAAACATTTTTGAAAAAAAGAAAAGAAAAAAAAAATAAAATAAATTAAATTAGAATTAAAAATAAAATAAATATTTGGAGTTATATGTATCATCCACCTACTTCTCTAATATAAATATTATACATAATCATTAGGCTACATGTGGATATATCTTAAATATATATAAGTGATTGAATATCTCTCTTTTTTTTAATTTTGCTCTTTTCATTTTTTTTTAATATCTACTTTCATATATATATTTTAATTTTATATGATATATATATATATATATATATATTAATTTACATTTAAATCAAATTATATACCTTTAATTATGTTACAATCACCATTTTCATTTAGGAAAAAAAATAATAGTAATAATAATTCAGTATTACCAACCCCATCATCTATACATTTATCACCTTCAAGTATAAAAAATAATTCAAGATCATCATCATCAACTACTAAAAGAAGAAGAAAATCATTAATATCATCATCATCATCATCATCATTACTAAATTCAAAAAATATATCAAATAATTTAATTTATCAAAAATTATCACTTATGCAAATTAAAATATCAAAAATTGAAAATATTGAAATTCAATTAGAATTAAATAAATTAATTAATGAAAGTAAACAATTATTAATTAAAAATAATAATAATCATAATCATAATAATCATAATAATACTAAAGATAAAATAATAATAAATGAAGAATATAATGAATTACCTCAACGTTCATTTGATGAATTTTTTTTAACTCCAAATTCAAATTCTTTAGAAAGTATAATATCATCAAATTCAATATCTTCAACTACAACAACAACAACAACAACAACTGATTATTCTACTAATAATAATAATTATATATTTGAAACTCCAAGAGATAAAATTATAAATAATAGAAATGAAAATATGATAATTGTTCCATTTGCTCCAAAACAAGATTTTTTTAAAAATTTAATGAATGATGAAATTATTGATGATCAACATAATCATATTCATTAAAACATATGTTGTTTTTTTTTCTTATTGTTGTTTTTTGTTTTATTATAATTTTGTAATGATGTTCTAGAGGTTATAATTAGGTTTTATCGAGGTTGGTTTCGAGGATTTTAAAGTTTTTTAAAGTATTATTCTTATTAATGATTAATATTTTTTTTTTTTTGTTTGTTTGTTTGTTTGTTTGAAGATAATTACTTTATTTTTGGAGGATGGGGGTGTGGGTCATATGTTGTTTCTTTATCTTATCTTTCTTCTTTTTTGTTTAATTCCCTTTACAGTTTAATTCTATTTGTTATTTTTTTTTAAATTATATTATTTGGTATTATTATACTATATTATATTATATTATATTATATCCAAAGTTGTTATTATTGTATTATGTTTTTTAATAGATTTTTTTTAGTAATTATTATCTATATAGATTATAGAAATATAAATATTTTAGAAATTTTAATTATTATTTTTTCTTTTTTGGCGGATTATCTATTTGTTTTGATTGCTAAAAAAAATAAATTTGAAAATCCATAAGGATAAGCAAAAAAGCAATGCAAAATACATCAAATAATTATATAAATTCAGGGAGTTTAAGTAAGTTATTAAATTAAACAAAATTTCGACTAAAATAGCAATTTAATTGAGGTTTTTTTTTTCTTTTCTTTTTCTAAAAAAGCAAAAGAAGTTTTCTAGTAGTTAATGAACCGAAATTCAAAAACAAACTGATCGGAATTCAGTACATTTTCAAAGTCTATTATCTTCGTTTTGTGTTATATTTGTTATATATTGTTTATTCTAAATGTTTGTTTGTTTGTTTGTTTGTTTGGTTGTTGTTGCAGTCTCTTATTGTTTCTTGGTTATGAAAATCTCTATTACCAGATATCTTTTCTTCTTTTTTAATCCTTTGTGAAACATGCATAATGTGTATATTTTTGTATATACGGAACACCTTCTTCTTATTTTATATCAAAACCCATTTTATTAAAACATGTCTAATCTTTTTTTGAAGGTGCATTTAGTTTATTTTATTTTATCAACCCTTTAGTTTCTTATCAATTTTAATCATGTTCTCTCTAACCCTTAACCCCATTTAATAAATTTTCATATGTAATATTAGATTATTAGTTTGTTTGTTTGTTGATTAATAATCTTTACATTTTCAAAATTATTTAAGATTTTAATAATAATAAGAATTTTAATTGAAAGTAAGTTTATTTATTTGCGTAGAATACATGTTTATTATAATTTTATCATTCAATATTTTTCTACTTAATGTAACCAATCCAATTTTTTTCCGAAAAATACTAAAAAGCAAAAAAGACAAATAAAGTATCAATTTGCGATCCTCATGTTCAGTTTTCTATTTTTAATTTCTCTAGGCTAAAATGGAGGAGATAACTGTTGGTTAAGGGATAGAAAAATTTTGGAATAGATGGAGTAGATAAATTTTTGATAGAATAGATAATTTAGTTTAAAATTATTTATCAAGAATTTTTGTCAAAAATTAAAAAAACAAAAAAAAACAAAAAAACTTTGAATAATATAAACTCTACATGTTAAATTTTAATAAAGAAAAGAGATAGTTTGATTTTTTGATTATTTAATTAAATCATATCATCATTATATCAGAGAATGTCAAATCAATTGATGTCCTTGATTGCCACATTTGCGCGCAGATTATGTTAATTTTTTTTAAATTATTGTTATCTCTTTAGTCAATGTTTCATCATGGTATTTATTCAGGGGATATATATAGCCTTTCCTTTGATTCCAAATATCAAAAATTTTTAAAGTAGCTTAAATCCTTATATAACATTGCAGAATATACTAAAATTTGAATTGTTTTTTTTGTATATTATATATTATATTGTACATAAATTTTGGTTATGATAATAGACAACAACAAAAAAAAAAAAAAATAAAAAACAAAATATTTGTTGATAATATTTTGATCTTATTTGATCTAAGTAAATTTTGTAAAGTAAAAGGAGTGATCATACATTTATGTAGATCATAGCAATGTGGGATATTTACATCGTGTAGGTTTTATTTTCGGAATCGTAATCACTATTAACTACGAGATGTAGAACGTTGATAGTAGAGTGGGTGGTATTTGCAATTGGCACGTTTGAAAAGTGTTTTAAAAAAACAACAAAAAAAAGAAATAAATGAATTAGGAACGAAAAGTTTGATCCTTTATATACAAACAAATGAAATAAAATTGGTTTTCAGGTCAGTTTGGTTGGTTTGGTTGGGAAGTTGATTTAAATTTAAATTGGTAGTAGTTTTAAATTTAGAATCTTTGCAAAAAAGAAAAAAAGAAAAAAAAAAAATAAAAATAATTTTTTGGTGTTTGTGACATTTTCTTTTTTTGTTGTTTATTTTATTTTATTTTATTTGTTTATGTTTATATTTAAATTTTTCAAGAATTGCATTTCATTTCAATTCAATTCAATTCAATACATTTCATTTCTTCTCTTTCTTTCTTTTGTAATTATATGAAACAACAACAACAACAAGATTTATAAATCACCATCTTTCTTACTTTGTTATATATATAATTTCAGATTTCAGATTTTTATTTCTTTAGAAATTTTTTCATTTTACTTACACATCAACTCAACCCCAAGGCAACCCACACCCACACCCAACACCAACTTCATTTCATTCATTTAATTAAGTTAGATCAAATCATCAATATCAGATCAACTATTCATTAATCCTGTCATTCGTTTAATCATATTTTATTTATTTATTTAAATATCATAATTCCAACTTTTTGCTTTTTGCAAATAATTACATTCGTTTTAAAAAAAAAAAAAAATCTTACATTCGTTTATACACATTAAAATTGTATTTTAATTTACAATTCTTTCAATTTATATAATTTAAAGTATCATTTGTTTGAATCATTTACAAAAAGGTCTTTAAATATTACATTTACAATTAATTGCTGGTGCCTTATTATTTTAATTAAAAGTACATTGTCAATTTCTTAATTTTTCCGACATTGATTTGAAAATACGCGACATTCAATTTCAATTTTTAAAAGGGAAGTTTGTTTTTGTTTTGGTAACAGAGAAGAAGAAAAAATCACAATCACAACAACACCAAAAAAAATACTAAACCAAAACAATTTAAATTTTTTTAAACACGTTAAAATTTTCATCTTCATTTTCATTTCAAGGTTTTAACATTACTTCATTATAGGAGGGTTAGTTTAGACTTTACATTAGAAACAATTGTATCAGAACTTTTCATAATTTACTTTTATCATTCATTTTAAAGTCATTCATTTGACTGTTGTTTTATTTTCATTCATTCATACGTTCATTAATTCATTCAATTTTTTTTGTACCATCCAATCGTTGCATTTTTTTTTTCATTTAATAATAATTTTATTCCATTTTTTTTGCATCAATATCATCATATAATAATATTAATCTATAATGAGATCATCGTTTAAATCAATTACTGATGAAAATAAACTAAGTCAATTGAAAGCAAAATCATTATCTAAATCATCTACAATTTCATCAAGTAAATCATCATTACCACTAACATCTACCACACAAAATATTCATCATTATAGAGAAGCATTAACTGATTTAACTTCACAAGAAAATCAAAGTTATAAATCAAGAAGTAAACCTTCACAACAACATTCATCATCACATCATCGTAGTAGTAGTGCATCAAAATCTAAAATTCAAATATATCAACCAACAATAAGTAATAATAATATCCATCAATATAAACGACCAAGATTGGAGAAAAGTACTTTATTAAATGATACTAATGATGATCAAGCTACAACCGATGAAGAATCTGAAGAAGAAGAAGAAGAAGATGACGATGATAAAGAAAATTTATATAATGAAACTATAGATGAAGAACTATATAATAGATATCTTAATGATGAAAATGATGGTAAAAGAATAGATGAACATTCAAATACACATATAATTGAAGACATAGATGATTTTGATGATAATGATGAAAATGAAGAAGTATTAGTAGATGAACAAGATATTGAAGTTAATGAAGAAGAAGAAGAAGAAGAAGAAGAAATAATTATAAATAATCAAAAATCATTAAAATCACCATTTCATAATGATCATCATATACCTATGCAACCAATATGGAATCAATCAATAATATCGGAATTAAAACGTATTATACGTAAACATTCAAGAAATACATTAGATGAAAATGATGAAGATACTTATGATGCAACTATGGTTGCTGAATATGCACCAGAAATTTTTAATTATTTACATGAATTAGAAAATAAATATTCTCCAGATCCAAATTATATGGATATTCAAGATGAATTAAAATGGGAAATGAGATCAGTTTTAATTGATTGGGTAGTTCAAGTTCATTCAAGATTTAATTTATTACCAGAAACTTTATTTTTAACAGTAAATTATATTGATAGATTTTTATCAAAAAGAAAAGTTTCATTATCAAGATTTCAATTAGTTGGTGCAGTTGCATTATTTATAGCAGCAAAATATGAAGAAATTAATTGTCCAACAGTTCAAGAAGTTGCATATATGGCAGATAATGCTTATTCAATTGAAGATTTTTTAAAAGCTGAAAAATTTATGATTGATGTATTAGAATTTGATATGGGTTGGCCAGGTCCAATGTCATTTTTAAGAAGAACTTCAAAAGCTGATGATTATGATTATGAAACTAGAACTTTAGCAAAATATTTTTTAGAAGTTACAATTATGGATTCAAGATTTGTTGCTTCACCACCAAGTTGGTTAGCTGCTGGTGCTCATTATTTATCAAGAAAATTATTAGGTAGAGGTGATTGGACTGAATTACATGTATTTTATGGTGGATATACTGAAAAACAATTACGACCTTTAGCTGAAATAATTTTAATGAATTGTAAAAATCCTGAAATTAATCATAAAGCAATTTTTGAAAAATATCAAGAAAGAAGATATAGAAAAAGTTCATTATTTGTACAACAATATTTTGAATCAATTAAATAAAATTGAATAATAACAAAAAATAATTTTTAGCATTTATATTTAGATATGTATTTACGATAAACAACCTTTTTAATTTCTTTTCCGATTTAATTTTAATATATATATATACCGATATACTATAATTAATTGACGATTTCTTCTTTATATAGGGTAATGGTTAGGTAAGGTACCATGTGGTATCGTGTACCGCGTGGTGGGGGCACCCAATAATTTGTACACTAAAACACTACTTTAATATATTTTTAGAAAAAAAAAAAAAATGTTGCCATCAAATATAGATCATCTCATTTTCCCCTTTAAATATTTAAATTTTTCAATTTTAGTTATACATTTCTAAATTTAATTATATATACAACTTATTCAAACTCCAACCAAAACAATATGTCAAGATTATTATCAAATACTTTAAGAAATCAATTAAGTAAAAGATTAATTAATTCATCAATTAAATCTCAAAATTTAAGAATTACTTTACCTAAATTAATTACTACTATTCAATCATCAAATTCAATTATTAATAATTATCGTTCATTTTCTTCATCATCAATTAGATTAGGTCAAGAAGAAGAAGATTTATATACAGTAATTGAATCAGAAGCTAAATTTACTAATGAAATTCCAAATGAATTAAGTTCTAATTATTTACAATTTTTAGAAACTAGTGGATTTGAATTAATTATTCAAGAAGGTAAAGCAAATGTTGAATTAATTAAAGATTTAGGTAATAATCAAATTATTCATGTTTATTTTGATATTGATGAAGTTACTGATATGCCAACTGATGAATTAAATGAAGATAATTTAGAAGATGAAGCAAATTCTTTAGATCAATTAATTTGTAATATTAAAGTATTAATTGAAGATAAAAATAAAAATTCTGGATTATTTTTTAATTTATTTTTACAAAATACTGAAGCAAGTTTTATGATTGATTATATTAATATTGAACAAAATATTAATAAATATCTTGAAAATATTAAATTAAATAATGAATTTATTGATAGATTTAATTATCAAGGTCCAAAATTTGCTCAATTAGATGAAAGTTTACAAACTCAATTTGAAACTTATTTAACTTCAAAAGGTATTGATAATGAATTAGCTGATTTCATTGTTGCTTTTAGTGAATTTAAAGAAGAACATGAATATAGAACTTGGTTAAATTCAGTTTCTAAATTTTTACAAGGTTAGGTTAGGTTAAATTTATTAAATTAAATTAAAAATCTTGTTAATTTTTTTAATATATTTGTGATGATGAAACAAATATTATCTTATCGTGTATATATATCTATATAAGTCAATTTGTTATTATGTTTATAGGAATTTCTTTAAAATTGATATTTAAGTGTTTTTGCAACTTAATTTTATTTTATTTTCAATAGTGTTGCCCAATATAATATCGATCATCTCATTTTCCCTTTGAAATATAATTCAATTAGTTATAATAATGAAAATCATAATATCTTTATTAAACTTAATTATGAGAATCAATAAAAGTAAAAAGAAACTGGTTTATAATTAATCAAAAAGTTTATAAAGAAATCATTTTGACTGATGATTTTACGATATTGACAAGTGGATTATTTTATAAATATTATCTTATCTTATCGCATATATATATATATATATATATATATTATATCTTTATAAGGTCAATTTGTTATTATATCGAAGTGTTTTTGCAACTGTAATATGTTGTAGATATTGTCACGTGCAAACAGTCGAAGTTTAGGGCTATAAAGCAATATATTTTTTCTCACTAATTTTTGTTAGCTCACCAATTTCATCGAAGTATTCTCGTTTTTTCAAAACTAATTGAAAATTTAGAAAAAATCTTGGTTGGAATTATAATCAAAGACTAAACAACTTTAAACAAATTATATATAATGTCATCTGAAGCTGCCGTCTCATATGCTGCTTTAATCTTAGCAGATTCTGAACAAGAAATTACTTCTGAAAAATTATTAGCTATTACCAAAGCTGCTGGTGCCAATGTTGATTCAATCTGGACTGATGTTTTTGCCAAAGCTTTAGAAGGTTCAAATTTAAAAGAATTATTATATTCATTTGCTACTGCTGCTCCATCTGCTGGTGGTGCTGCTGCTGGTGGTGCTGCCGCTGGTGGTGCTGCTACTGAAGAAGCTGCTGAAGAAGCTGCTGAAGAAGAAAAAGAAGAATCTGATGATGATATGGGTTTTGGTTTATTCGATTAAACAAATTAAAATTAAATTATTTATTTAAAAATATCAACCAACCAACTTACAAATTACAACAACTCAACTACAAACTTTACTTTTCTACTTCACATCATTTATGTATATTATTGTCATTTAATATAAAATAGAAAATAGAATACACGATTTAATTTCATGATTTGAAAAAACAAATAAAAAAAAAGAAGAAATTGTAGAATCTTATGTATATATATTTATGTTTCTACTTTAATTGTTTTTGATTCAATTTTAATTCTCTTTTTATTATTAGGTACAATAATTGATTCAATATCTTTTTCTAATTTAATCCTTTTCTTTTCATTATCATCATCATTATTATTATTATTAGTTAAATTCTTTCCATTATTTAAATCACTTAAATCATTAGCAAATAAAATACTTTGAGCCCAACCAGCATAATCACCAAATATTTTTTTAAAATATAATCTAATTTGTTGATAAGTTTCTTTATTTAAATTTTTTAAATTTTTTTGACCTTTAAATTTATAATCACGTATAGCAATTTGATAAACATGAGTATCTATAGGTACTATATCATGTTTATTTAAAGACATTAAACAAATACAATCTGCAACTTTTGGTCCAACTCCAGTTAATTGTAATAAAAATTGATGTGCATCATCATAATTTAAATCTCTTAATTTATTTAATTTATCAATTGTTATATTATCATCATCATTTGATGTAAATTTTAAAGCTGTTTGATAAATATATTTAGCACGATAACCAAATCCTAAATCTCTTAATTTTGATTCTGTTGAAGGATGTGATAATTTTATTACATTAGGAAATGAATAAAATTTTTCATCATTATATGTATTTATATATTCTCCAAAATTTATACATAAATTATCACACATTTTAGAAATTCGTTTAACATTATTATTTGATGAACATATAAATGATATAAGACATTCCCAAGGATCTTGTTTTAATATACGTATGCCTGGAAATAATTCAAATGGGGTAGGAGTAGTAGTTGATTTTTTATTATTATTACTTGAATGAATTAAATGTTGTGAATTCCAATATTTATATAATTCACTTAATTTTATATCTAATACAAAATAATCATTAATAAATTTAAATGTATCTATATGAAAATTTTCTTTAATATTATCATTATTTTCTTTCATAATTTGTGAATAATATAAATTTGATTCATCTTGTTTCATTAATATGATTCGATCATGAATTGAATATGACCATACATTATCGATATTTTTCCATCGGAAAGTTTGTCCACATCTTAATACTTTACTTAAATTTAATTCAGTTTGAGTTATTGGAATACTTTTCCAAACGGTTTCTACTGTCATGATGATTTTCGTTCGTTTACTCTGTTGGTTTGATTAAAAAGATGAAAAGAAAAATATTTTTATATATGCCAACGCGTGTGGTTATCTAAAGAGAGAGTTGCAAAAAAGAAACGAAAGGAAACAAAAAAAAGAAAAATACCAAATATGGTTAATTAATTAATAATCAAATAAAACAATTATATTATAATACAAACTTTTTTTTTAAAAAAAACATCTTCTAATCTTTCATTTCTGTATCTTTATCATCTTTTTCATCATCTTCATTTTTTTTACTATCTTCTTCTTCTTCCTCTTCTTCTTCAACAGGTAAGGATTTAGGTTTCCAAACTTCTAATAATTTATCATCACCAACACTAGCAAATAAATTTTTAATTTTTGGATGAAGATCAAATGAATTAATTCTATTGATATGACCACTATGAATATAACTTAAACAAGGATCAATTTTATCTTTTTTATTTGATCTTTTAGTTTCATTACTATTATCAGGATAACTAAAATCTTCATCTAAATTATTTAAATTCCAAAATAATATTCTTCTATCTAATCCACAAGAAATTAATTGTGAAGGATTATATAAATCCCATTCTAATTGACGAATTGAATCATTATGACCAAATAATTTTCTAAATGGAGTTTTATAATTTCTAATATCATATATACTAACAACATTATCTTTACCACCAGTAGCATATAAAGTATCTATATTTGGATGAAATTTAATACTATTTTGTATATGTTTATTTTCAATTGTTATAATTGGATTTGTATCTAAATTTTTAATTCTAATATCATGAAATTGAGTAGTTGAATCATCACTTACAGAACCAAATATTTTTTGATTTTGAGATGATGTAGATAAATCATTTATAGCTCCTTTATGTGATTTAAATAATTGTATTGGAGTTGAAGGTTTATCAATTTGCCATAAAGCAATTTGACAATCATTACCACCTGATAAAAAAGTATTATCTTTTAACATATCTAATGCAAAACCTTCTTGTTTATGATATTTATAATCAATAATATCTCCACTAATTAAATTATATCCATGTATAATACCATCTGAATTAAAACTATAAGCATTTTCACCATTTGTTGAAATTTTTAATTGATTAATTTCATTATTTTGTTTCCATTGAGTTAAAATTTTATAATCAGAAGTATCTACATCATCTTGTGGAATATTTAATTCTAGATTATTATTATTATTACTTAATGTACTTGGTAATTTAATTGAACCTAATTTTAAATAATTTTCTGATTTATTTAATGTATTTGTACCAATTAAAAATTTTACTTCTATGGAATCTTGTGTAATTGATTTATATTCTGGTAACCATTGAAAAACTAATGATGGTGAATCTAAAGCAAATGTATGAATTAAATCATATAATAATGGGACTGTTTTTTTCCAAATTTTATACTCTTCATTTATTATTTTTTCTTGCAACTGTTGCTCTTGAATTAATTCTCTTTCAGCTTTTGCTAATTCATTAGTCGATGGCATATTTGGGTTTAGTGTTTATAATGATATACGTATACTGATGAACAGATTTCTAGGTTTAAGGTGTAAGGTGTAAGGTCGTAGTGATGATTAAGATGAAACTTGTTGATTGATTAGTACGTTTTTTTTTTTTTTTGGACTGTTTTTTTTTTTTTCTTTCTCTCTCGGTTACTTGTATGGAGAATTAGATAAATAGATAGAACGCTTAACATAAGGTGAGAAGAGAAGAGAACGATGCAGATTTCAGATTACAGATTTCAATTTTAATGTTTTTTATATCAAGTTATGTAAATTAAGAATATATGATTAAATGACGCCACCTCCAAGATCAGCCAAACCATCTTCTTCTTCAGGTTGATCGAAATAATGACTAAATGTATAAACAGTACCATAAATTAATAAACCACCAACAATTGTTAATATTGAAGCAAATCTAGTTAATATTAAAGAATGATGTAATAATATAGGTAAATAAATTCCAGTAACTAATAGAAAACTTGTTAAGAATTGTCCAATTTCTATAATAAAATTACTATTTGAATTATTTGATGGATCAAAATTAAAATCATAATCTGATGATTGTGATATATTTTTAGTTATAGCAACTGGTAAATGAGCAATTGCAAATATTAAACCTATTATGATTGGAAACCAATTTCCATATATACCTGCTAATATGACTAATAAAAATCCAACTGATAATATAACTGATAATCCAATAATTCTATTTAATGGATTTTTTTGAAATCTTTCTTGATGTTCAGAAAAGTTCATTTTTTCTTTCTTCTTTGTTCTTTTTATATACAATTTTTAAATTCTGAATATCAATAATAATATATTTTGATGACTCCCCACCTATTTATAATGATATCTGGTTGTAAAAATGATAATTAAATGTTTAATAGTTAAGATTGTTGGTTGGCAAACCGAAAAAGAAAAAAAAAAAATGGAAGTTAAGAGAGAAACTAAAAAAAGAGAATTTTTTATTACAACAACCAAAAAATCAAATTAGACAAGAGAATTCAATTCAATTAGTTCTTGGTGGCTTTTTTTTTTTTTTCAATCAATACTTTTATCCATTCAATTGTTAGATACATACATATATATATAAATATAAATGAGTCAATATTCAGAAATTCTCCATCCTCAAATTATATCCTTACCAACACCATCTAAAAATGATTCAACAATTCCTTCTCCACCAGGTTATAATCAAACAATTGATGCAACATCAACAACAACTTCAATAAGTAATAAGAAAAGTAAAAAACAAGAAGAAAGTGATTTAAATTCATTAAAATCAAAAAAAGCTTGGGAAATAGCTATGGGACCAGCTAAATCTATACCTATGAATTTATTTATGAGTTATATGACTGGGAATTCATTACAAATTATTCCTGTTACCATGACATTAATGTTATTATGGAATCCTTTAAAAGCTATATTTAATGAAACAAATCAATTATTTGTAAAATTAGAAACTAAAGATAATAAATTAGAAATGTATTTTATTAAAATTGTTTTCATTATATTTCAATTATTAAATATGGGTATTGGTATTTATAAATTATATAATATGGGGTTGATACCTCATCAAGAAACAGATTGGTTAGCTTGGAAAGAACCAAAAGAATTGATAAATAAATTATATTATTAGAATTTTAACATAATATATATATACAAATATTTACATGAATTTATAATTTACTTTTGTTCATCTTCTTTTGTTGAATCTTGTTGTTTTTCATAAATTTGTTGTAAATTATATTTACTATATTTTAAATAATTATCTGCAACTCCCATACCTATATTATTTTTATAACATTCAACAACAATTAATTTATCATAATTTTTTAAATCAACTTCATGACCATGATCTCTACCAACACATTCAGCAATAGCTTTAATCATTTCATCTGATTTTAAATGATGAAAATTTCTTTTAGATATTTGTATTGCAAATTTTATTGGTTTTTGATTTGATTCATTATGAAAATGTTTTTCAATAACTCTTTTAGTTAACAATTTTAATTGTTCAATAGGTTCTTCACCATTAGAACTACATGAATCTGTTATTGGAGTTAATTTTTGAGTATACCTAGTTGTTTTTATACCAGAATCAAAACTTTCTTTACAAAGTTTTTCAACTAAAACTTCAGGATCAATTGGTTTTTTAGTTTTTATAAATACTAAACATTCACTATCTATATCTATTGGTTGTAAAAATTCTTTTTTAGGATTAGTTTTTTTATCTTGTAATTCTTGTAATTCTAATTTTATTTTATCTTCAATTGATAATTCTTCTTTAGATTTTTTATCATCTTCTTCCAGATCTATATCATCTTTTATATCAAAATATTCATGAATTTTTTCAGATAAAATATTCATTAATTCTGCTTTAGCTTGTTGTTCTTTACGTCTGGTACAAGTTGCATAAATTCCTGAAGTACGAGGATCAATTAATGTTGTTTTATGATACTGTTTTTTCTTTTTATTACTATTATCAGATTTATCTTCATTCTTTCTTTTACCCATTTGGTATATTTATTAAATCGTGATGAGATTTTATTTTGAAAATTTACCGAAAAAAAAAAAAAATGTAACAATAAAATTGTATTGATTACATATTTCTGAATTGTTTATATTTTTTTGCTTCGTTGAGAACTCCACTTTTTTAAATCAATGCTGACTTTACCATTAGATATCGTCATAAAAATAGTAGATGTTGGTGATTTAGATATAAAAGATGTATTTAATTTATATCAAGTTAATCAATTATTTAGATTAAAATTAGATCATCCATATTTTTGGCATATGATATACAATACACAATTCTTATCAATATTTAAAGATTATGAATTAGAACCTCCAAAAGTTAATGATTATTATATTGAATGTAAACAATATTATTGGAGATTTCTTAAAATTGAAAATGAATTGAAAATGATTACAACAGATCATCTTGAAAAAATAAATGATTATATTGAAAAATATTTGGATTATAAATATTTACCAATATTTTTATACTTTTATAAAAGATATGAAATAAAAATGAAAACTGAATTAATATCTAAAAACCCAACGAATTTTTCACAATTTATGTTTTTATATTTTATTCTTCAAGCTCAAGTTAGTGAAATAGGTGTTTCAAAGCTTAAAATATTATCAAAAGAAAAAGTTCATTCACCGTTAAATTATGAACAATTATGGTTTGCATTATCCTTATTACAAAGAAATAGTTTTGAATATGTTAAATTAAGAAAAATTTTTTTAAAATACGTTAGAAAAGTTTATTTAGATTTTCTAATTGAAGAACATCCTCAAATATTTCTGAAAGGTCATCAATTTGAAAATATAGATCAATATTGTGAGTTTTTAATTGAACATATTAGTCGAATTTTAAAATTATTTAAAAGTTATCATAGTGGATTACCTCTCTATCTAGAATATTTTAATATTCTTCGAACTTGTTCATCAACTTTTAAAGGTCATTATTTATTAATTCATTCATTTATTTTAAAAATTATATTTGATGAATTATCTAAATTAAAAATTAATGTGAAAAATGTTTCTGAATCTGATTTACCTAAACCAATTCTTACAAAATTAGGAATAATTGTTAATAATTATATTATAATAGCAAGTGATGGAGATCCTATTGTTTTTCCAAAAAGTCAATTTGAAACAAATTTCAGTCATTCATTAAAAAGTATATCATTAGATCAATTATCATTTATTACTAATTCGTCATCTGCTGTTCAAGATTTGGATATTAAGAAGATATCGAAAAATGAATTTCTTTATTTTGATGATCTAACCAGATGTTTAAAAATTAGAGATGATTTGATAAACCCGACAAATTTGGATCATGTTAAATCAAATGAAATATTTATGTTGAGTCATGACCCTTATATTGATTATATGGACGTAGAAGAAGAGCAAGGAGAAGAAGGAGAAGGAGAAGGAACTGGGGTTATACAAAACAATAATACTGACAATAATACCGATGAGAAATTAGGTGAATTAATAGTAACAAATAGATCAAATATTCTCGGGATAATAGTTGGTAAAAATCTTGAATTTTATCGTGTTATTACTATTGATGGTTATTATGAAGTTTTAAAATCTGATTCATTTAAATCATATAAACCTAATATCGGAAATATTTTTAGAATCATTTATATATTTGGATTTGAAAAATTTTATGAATTTTATATTAATGGAATAAAATTTGAAAATGATAAAATTATTTTCACCAAATGGAATCAATAAATTTATAGTTTATTTATATACACAATTTTTAAATAGAGTAATTTATAAAAGGTAGCGTCACATAATTTTATTCACGTATATTAGAAAGCAACTACTAGTTACTTTTTTGCCTTTAAAGAGAACAAATCGAAAAGGACCGAAAGAAAAAAAAAAAATATAAAAAAAACTTGATTTATAACAATTGCAATCTACTACTACAGATATTTAGATACTAAAGAATACATAATGATAAGATATACAAATAATCTACTAAAGATATCGAGAACTATAAAAACAAAGAATTTTTTCCAACGATTCAATCATAATGTTGTAGGAATTGATTTAGGTACCACCAATTCAGCAGTTGCAATTATGGGTAAAGATAATCAACCACATATAATTGAAAATGAAGAAGGTAAAAGAACTACACCATCAATAGTAGCATATGATAAGGATCAAATATTAGTTGGGTTACCAGCTAAAAGACAAGCTTTGGTGAATCCAGAAAATACTTTTTTTGCTACTAAAAGATTAATAGGAAGAAAATTTCAAGATTCTGAAGTTCAAAGAGATTTAAATAATGTACCTTATAAAATATTACCTAATAATCAAGGTGATGCAATTTTAGAAACTAATAATGGTAAAAAATTAAGTCCAAGTGATATAAGTTCTGAAATTTTAAAAAAAATGATTAATATAGCTGAACATGGAACTAATGAAAAAATAAATAAAGCAGTAGTTACAGTCCCTGCATATTTTAATGATTCTCAACGTCAAGCTACTAAAAATTGTGGGAAATTAATTGGATTGGATATTTTAAGAGTTATTAATGAACCAACTGCTGCTGCATTAGCTTATGGTTGTGATAAATCAAGAAAAGAAGGAATCGTTGCTGTTTTTGATTTTGGTGGTGGAACTTTTGATATATCAATATTAGATATTGAAGATGGAATATTTGAAGTTAGAGCAACTAATGGTAATACTCATTTGGGTGGTGAAGATTTTGATATAGTTCTAATGAATTGGATTTTGAATCAATTTAAACAACAAACAGGTATTGATTTAATAAATAATAGATTAGCTATACAAAGAATTAGAGAAGCTGCTGAAAAAGCCAAAATTGAATTGAGTCATGTGAAAGAAACTGAAATTAAATTACCATTTATAATAGATGATAAACATATAAATTTAAAATTAACTGAAGATGAATTAGATGAAATGACATTACCATTGATTGAAAAATGTATAGATCCAGTTAAAAAATGTGTTCGAGATGCTGATTTAAAATTTAAAGATATTGATGAAATTTTATTAGTTGGAGGAATGACAAGAATGCCAAAAATTAGAAAAGTTGTTGAAGAATTATTTGGTAAAAAACCAAGTACAGCAGTAAATCCAGATGAAGCAGTTGCTTTAGGTGCAGCTATACAAGGAGCTGTATTATCAGGACAAATTAAAAATGTTGTATTATTAGATGTTACACCATTGTCATTAGGTATTGAAACTTATGGAGGTATTTTTAGTCCTTTAATACCAAGAAATTCAGCTGTACCTATTAAAAAAGAACAAATTTTTTCAACTGCTGTAGATGGACAAACTGGTGTTGAAATAAGATGTTATCAAGGTGAAAGAACTTTAGTTAAAGATAATAAATTAATTGGACAATTTAAATTAAGTAATATTCCACAAGGTCAAAAAGGTACTCCACAAATTGCTGTTGAATTTTCAATTGATGCTGATGGTATTATAAATGTAAGTGCTACTGATAAAACTTCTTATCCTTCAAATTCTCCACATTATGGAAAACCTAATAAAGTATCTATTCAAGTTACAGAAATTGGATTGACTGATTCAGAAGTAGAAAAAATGATACAAGAAAGTAAATTAAATAAAGTACAAGATGAAGAAATGAGAAAAATTTATGAACATGCATCAAGAGGAGAAATTTTGGTTACTGATACAGAAATTGCAATATTACAATTTGGTAAATTGATGGAAGAACAAGAAAAAATTGAAATTGAAAAAATGATTATTGAAGTTAAAACTTTGATTAATGATATTAGGGATAATAAAACAAAAGATGTTAATTTACTTAATCAAAAGCTTAATGAAATGCAAAAAGTATGTATGGAAGCAATTAAGAAAATTGCAATCAAGCAACAAGAAGAAGAAGACAGAGCTAAATAGTAGAAGCGATATATAATTACGTGTAAATAATTTCTTTTTTTTTTTTTAAATATATATATATATAATTTAAAATATATATCTATTCATCAGTTTCCATTCTATCTTCGGTTGGGTGTTGATCAGTATTAGTATTATTATCATCTGTTGCTGCTGTAGTTTCACCAGATGCTTCATTATTATTATCTTCATCATTATCATCATCATCATCATCTCTATTTCTTGCATTTGATACAGAATCCAATTTATCCAACCATTGTTGTACATTTTCATCATCATAAGTAGTAAAAGGTTGATCTTTACCAACAACAGCAACAGTTGTATTTTTAAAATTTAATTCAACATCTTGACTTAAAGTATCTCTTAAAGCATTTAAACCATGAACAATTAATTTTTCTACATCATCTTCTTTTTGAATATCAGTTAAATTTCTTTCTAAATAAGTTCTTGCAGCTTGACTTCTTGCACCAATAGCAGCACCAAAATATTCCAATACACTTCCACTTGGTTGAAATTCAAATAAATGAGTTCCAGTTTCATCATAACCAGCAATTAATAAACCAACACCATAAGGTCTTGAACCATAACTTTGAGTATTTTCTTGAGCTTTATCAGCAATTGATAATACAGCTTTATAAGTTTGAATTTGTTGATTAAAAATCATCTTATTTTCCATAGCTTTCTTTTTTAAAAAATTTGATAAAACTCTTGCATCTGGAGCTAAACCAGCTAATGCAACACCAATATGATTATCTATTTTTATAATTTTTTTTTGATATGAACCTAATTCTTCTGCATTTCTTTTCAATGCAACTAATACTACATGATTTTTAGATGTTAGTCCAACTGCTGCACTTCCTTGTTTTATAGCTTCTAATGCATATTCTACTTGAAATAATCGTCCTGTTGGAGAATATGTGACTGAATCATTATCATAATTATTTCTAAACATATTGTATTATAAAACCCTAGATTTTGATATTAAGGAAGAATTGAATTGAGTGAAAATTATTATTTAGTGTAGATATATTTATATGGTTTGCCACTTTTGAAGTAACTTTTTTTTTTTTTCGTTGTTTTCGTTGGAAATCAAATATCTATAATATGTACTGTATATAATCAATACACTATATATAAATAAATCTACAATTCATTATCAAAATAAATTATTTAATTATAAATATATATGACTATACAAGAAATAAGAATTATTAAAATACTATGATTTTATATTTTTTTTTAAAGAAGACCTAATCCATGCAATATTTGACAATTTGGCATTGGTAAAGTTTCAGCTTGTCTCAATAAATCATGATCAGTTGAAAACCAACCTTGAGCATCTTCAATTAATTGATCTTTATGAAGTTGTTCTCTTGAACATTTTGTTCTTTTATCTTGTAAAAATAAATTTTCAACTTTTGAATCGTAATTTCTTAATTGTTTTTTAGGTTTATCACCATATTTTTTTTTAAAATTTTCATTAACATAAAAAGGTATTTTATATCTTGGGGTAGTTCGTTCTATATTATATTCTCTTGTAGGTGTAAATGAATAATCTGGTGCTGATTCAGCAAATAATGATGATAATATTGGTACAATTAATAATAATAAAATTGGTAATAAACCTTTTAATCCTTCCCATAGAGATTGTGGTTCTTGTGGTTGTGATTGTTGTTGTTGTTGTTGTCTAGTAGTTCTTCTAGTAGTTCTTCTATGTCTCATGAATGGATCTTGTCCACCATTACCAAATGATTGGAAAGTAAAACCATTATTTCCAAATGTAAATGTAGGACCTTGTGCAAATGGCAGTCCTCCTCCACCACCAAAAAACATATTAAATAAATCATCTTCAAATGGACTTGCACCACTTGTATAATATCTAGTGCCACCACCACCAAATCCTCTATTAAAGAATGCTTCAGCTCCACTACCATCACCACCTGCACCAGATGCAGCACTAAATCTTGATGTTGGATCACTACCAGTTTGATCAAATATTGTCTTTTTTTGAGGATCAGATAAAATTTCCCAAGCTTTATTTAGAATTTTAAAAGCTTCAGAAGATCTTGGATGAGAATTTTTATCAGGATGACATTTTATAGCTAATCTTCTATATGATTTTTTAATTTCTGAATCACTTGAAGTTTTTTCAACTGATAATATTTCATAAAATTGTGTTGGTTTATAAGATAAAACTTTTAATACTATAGTTTCTTGTTCTTTCGTATAAGACATAATTTTATTATTAATATATGTATATATATATCTAGTAAGTTGTGATTGTAGGAAGTATATGAATATCTAATGAAGTATAATATATCAATAGTAGTTGGTAAATAATAATATTTTATGTAATTAATCCATAAACGATTTTAAAATTTTTCAAAAATTAGATAATTTGATTTGATTTAATTTAATTTAATTGATATCTTAAACCAAATAAATATGTAAAAATTTATAATGTTTACAGCACACAACAAAAGAAAAAAAAAAAAAATATCTACTACTAATTTAACACACCAACAAATTTGCAGTAGTTAGACACGACCCTCATGCAATAAATCACTACCATATGATATTTTTTATTAGACTTTTTTGATAACTGTTAAATTTAAGTTTAACTTATATCCTTGTAATTTAAAACGTATATATTATTATTAACCAATGACTTTTTTTTGCCAAAGATTATTCTGTATCATTACTATTTTACTGTTAAGCCTAATAATCTTTGTCTTTGAGTCATTTTCTAATCTCCTTGTCGTACTTACTATCAACGAAAAAAACAAAAAAGAGAAAAGAAATAGAAAAAAATAGAATCTGAAACACTTTACGAATGTACAACCTTGTATAATTGAACCATGACTAACCAAGATGAAAGAGTGATAAACTCTTTATTAGATACCGATTTATATAAATTATTTATGCATGCAGCTGTTTTTAAACAATTTCCAAATATACCAGTTAAATATAGATATACTAATAGAACACCTAATTTAAAATTAAATATTCAAGCAATTACATGGTTAAAAAAACAAATTGAATTTTTAGGAGATTTAAAATTTACTCAAGAAGAAATTGATTATTTACATCGAGTTTTACCTCAATTACCATCTGAATATTTACAATATTTAAAAACTTTTAAATTAAATCCTCAAACACAAATTAAATATGTTGGTGATACTGAAGATTTTGAATTAGAAATTGAAGGTAATTGGAGTGATACTATACTATATGAAATTCCTTTATTAGCATTAATTTCTGAAGCCTATTTTAAATTTGTTGATACTAATTGGAATTATGATGGACAAATTGAACTTGCTCAAGATAAAACTAATCAATTAATTAAAAATAAATGTAATTTTAGTGAATTTGGTACTAGAAGAAGAAGATCTTTTGAAACTCAAGAAATTGTAGTTAAAGCAATTAAGGATATTCAACTAAATTTAGAAAATGAAGAAGATAAAAAATATATTGCTGGTACTTCAAATGTTTATTTAGCAATGAAATATGATTTGGTACCAATTGGTACTGTTGCTCATGAATGGTATATGGGTATTGCATCAATAACTCAAGATTATCTTCAAGCAAATAAATTAGCTATGGATTATTGGATAAATACATTTGGAGCAAAATATGCTGGATTAGCATTAACTGATACTTTTGGTACTGATAATTATTTAACAGTTTTCAAGGATCCTTATATTAATCAATATGGTGGTGTTAGACAAGATTCTGGTGATCCTGAATTGTATGCTAAAAAAATTTCTAATCATTATGATAATTTAGGTATTAATAAATCAAATAAAATAATTTGTTTTAGTGATTCATTAAATATTGAAAAATGTTTAAAATATAAAGCAACTGCTGATAGTTTAGGTTTGAAAAGTACTTTTGGTATAGGTACATTTTTTACTAATGATTTTAAAAATTTATCAAACCAAGAAAAATCTCAACCATTAAATATTGTTATTAAATTAAAAGAAGCTAACAATAATCCTGCTATTAAAATTAGTGATAATATTGGAAAAAATATGGGTGATACTAAAACAGTTGATAGAGTTAAACAAGAATTAGGTTATACAGAAAGAATATGGAGTGAAGGTGATGAAACTCATAGATGGACTAAATAATTGTATTAATATATGGTAGCACGCCAAGGAAAGATCTGATGGTTTAATGATCTCTTTTTTTTTATTTTTTTTTTAGTTTAATTTTTTTTCTTCAATCATTTTTTTTTTTTTTTTTTGACATCAATTTTATTAATTTAAATAAAAGTTAATATATAAAAACATTTTTCTTACTATTATTATATTATGGATTTAAATTATGACAATTTATTATCAACATTGACTTATGCAAGTGGACCAGAAAGAAATGTTCAACAACAATCAGCTGAAGATCAATTGAAAAAATGGGAAGTAACATCAGGTTATCATTATTTATTACAAGATATTTATTTAAATAGACAATTACCTTTACAAATTAGGTGGTTATCAATTATATTATTTAAAAATGGAGTTGATAAATATTGGAGATCTTCTAGATTACATGCAATTGCTAAAAATGAAAAAATACAAATCATATCAAGAAGTATGGAATTATTAAATGAACAAAATAATCAATTAATGGTTCAAAATGCTCATTCTATTGCAAAAATTGCAAGATTTGATTTTCCTCAAGATTGGCCTAATTTATTTGATGATATTATAAAAAATTTAGAAGATAATGTATTTAAAAATAATAATTTAATAGCTACTAATAATACATTAATTATATTAAATAGAATTATTAAAACTTTATCAGCAGTTAGAATAGGTAGAGCTAGAAATGCAATGCAAAATAAAGCACCTATGATTGTTAATGTCTTGGTTAAATTATATTTAAAATTTTTTAGTATATGGACTAATACTTTAGATTTAACAATTATGCAATTATGTTATTTATGTTTAAAAAATTTAAGAAGAATTATACCAGAAGGTTTTGATCAACCTCATAAAAATCATGATGTTGTTGAATTTATATCAATAAGTATTGATCATTTACAAAGTATAATTTTGGAACATGAAAAATATTCATCCGATTTATTAGAAAGATATGTTAAATGTTATAGTAAATTATATGTTTCAATAATATCAAATAATCCAACAAGTTTTATATTATTATCTAGTTCCAATAAAATTCTAACTACATTTTTATCAATTTTAGAACAACAAGCAGATAAAATATATAATTCTAATGAAGAAAATGATTTTTGGGAAATTTTAGCATTAAAATCTTTTCATATAATTAAAAAATTAATGGCATTTATATTTAGAAATGGTGCAATAACTTTAAAACAAAAAAATGATAAAGCAGAAGTTCATAATGCTATAAATAAATTAACTACGGAATTTTTCACTACAGATATGATTCAACATTTATGTGATTTAATTATAAATTGGTATCTCCGTTTAAAACCTCAAGATTTAGAAAGTTGGTTATTAGAACCTGAAGAATGGTGTAATGAAGAATTACAAAAAAGTTGGGAATTTCAAGTTAGACCATGTGCAGAAAATTTTTATCAAGATTTAGTTAAATATTTTCTGAATGAATTATCAGGATTTATAATTGAAAAAATTAAAAATGGTTTAATGGAAAATGATTCAATTGATAATATATTAACTAAAGATTCAATATTATGTGCATTTCAATTAAGTTCGAATACTATAGCTAATTTTGTTAATTTTGATAATTTATTAGATGAAATATTTATTCCAGAAGGATTAAAAAACGATTTAATTGAAAATAAAATCTTAAAAAGAAGAATTTCTTTAATTATAAGTGAATGGATAAATATTCAAGCATCAAAAGAATCAAGAATTAAAATTTTTAAATTATTATTAAATTTCTTACAACCAAATAATTCAATTAATGATAAAGTTGTTAAAATTTCAGCAATACAATCATTAAGTTCAGTAATTGATGATTGGGATTTTGCTAAACATGATTTTGAACCATTTTTAAATGATTATGTTAAAATTTTTTTAAATTTATTAGATGAATTACAATTAATTGAATCTAAATTATATATATTGAATACTTTAGCCAAATTAATTGAAAAATGTAATCCATTAATTGATTATCAAACATTAATAGATATTTTACAAATTATACCTAAAAATTGGGAATTGAGTGATGATGATCCAATAATTAAAACTTCATTATTAAGAGTTTTAAGAAGTTTAATAATTTCATTAAATCAAAATTCAACAGAAACTCATTCAATTGCAATACCATTAATTCAAGCATGTTGTTCAGAATCTTCAAATTTATATACATTAGTATCTGAAGATGGTTATGATTTATGGTTAGCTTTATTACAATTTTTACCTATAAATAAACCACAGCAAGAACAAATTATTGAATTATTTGAAATGATTCCTTATGGTTTACAAAATTCTACTGAAATATTACCTACTATATTATCAATAATTAGAAGTTATGCATTATATTCACCAGAAATTTTCCAACAAGATATAATTATTGAACCATTCAAACTTATTGCTAATTATTTAAATAAAATGAGAGATGATTCATTTGTAATATTAATTACAATATTAGATATTTTATTAGTTAATCCTAATGATTTATTAATTGAAAAAATGTTTACAAGTAGTTTATTTAATTCGATGTATGAATATGTTTTAGATGATAATAATAATAGTTTAATTATGATATCTAAAATGTATTTAATATTTAGTAGATTATTTAAAAATCAATTTTTTATAAATAATTTTTTTCAATTAAATATTAATTTTAATAAATTTTTTAATAATTGGTTAAATAGTTTTAATCATAATGGAAATCCAAGAAATAAAAAAATTAATTTAATTGGTTTAATATCAGTTTTAAATCATGGTATAATTTATAAAATTCCAATAATATATGAAATTTCACTGGAAATTTTAAAGAAAACTTTATATTTCTTGGAAGAAGTTAATGAAAATCAAGAAGGTATGGTTGAACAATATCAAAATAATTTAATTTATGAAGATATTGATGATTATTGTTATTTGGATCCAGAAAATATTAAACCAAATGGTGAAAAACTAAGATATACCAATTTATTGAATCAATATGATTCAGTTTATTCAATTAATTTATTAAATTATTTAAAACAATGTGTAATTGATTTAAAGAATAATTTAAATAATGATGAATTTAATACTTTAATGAATTTAAATGACAATTATTCAATTGAAAAATTGAAAGAAATTATGTAATATATATAAATAAAAATATACAAATTACTTTTAATATTAAGAGTAGAGATTAGATTTAGAATATATATATATGTAGATAGATATGATTGGATCCTGGTTGTTGATCAATGTTATCTATCACAATTTTTTTACAACGGCGTGTTGCAAAAAAAAAACTTTTTTTTAAAAATAATACATACCACAGCGTTTGAATTTATTAACCAACATTATGAAAACATTAATTGAAGAGTTCATTGAATTGATTGAAAAATTAAATCAACATCTAATCAATACTCCTGATTTAGCAATTAATAAATATCAAGTCAGTAAATTAAATTCAATTTTATATGATTTCAGTGTTACTACTAAAGTGATAGAATATAAATCATTTCAAATCAATTTAATTAACCAATTAATTAATAAATTATTTGAATTAATTCAAACTACAACTGTTTCAAATGATAGATTAAATTGGTTTCTTATTAATTTATATATAAATAATTTTATTCAATTTCATATTCCTGATATAAAATTAAAGTGGCCACATTATTTAAAAATATTTGTTTATACAGAAGATATTAAAATTTTACATCTTTTAATTAATAAATCATTAAGTGAAAGTAGAAGTAGTTGGTTATGTTCTAAAATTTTATTAAATATAGTTTCAAAAGATGATAATATGTTAAAATTAATTCAAAATATAATTAATACAAAAATTAATATTTCAAATTTTAATAAATTAATTAGATTAAATAAAGATTTTACAAATTTATTAAATTTAATTGAATTGTTTATTAAATTAAATTTAAATTCAATTTTTTTACCAAATTTAAATTTAAATATTCCTTATATAAAATATATTGAATCATTTAATTCAAATTTTAAAAATTTAATTCCTTGTAAATTAATAAATACTTCATCACCACAAAATTTTAATAAATTTAAAAATTTAAATAATTGTTTTTTACAACCAATAGATCAATATGTAATGATATTGTGGGTTCAAACTGATTTAAATATAAATTGTAATTATATTAATTTAAAAACTTTTGAAAATTTAACAACTTTCCCAGAATCAATTATAAAATTTAATTTTAAATGTAATTCACAAAGAAAATTAAGATCACAAGATTTCAATATAATTGAAAATTTTTCAATTAAATTACATGATAATAATAATAATGAAGAAGATAATGATTTAATGGATTTATCAATGAATTTTAAATTAAAAAATGAATCTCAATTTAATTGGGTTATAACTTATTTAAATACAGTATTATCAAACAAGAGAAAGAATTTAAAGAATAATAATAATAAGAAAAAAATTTCAATTAGTTCTGAAATTCAAATTCCTACAACTCAAGTTACATCAGAAGAAGAAAAAATTAAAAGTTATAACTTAAATAAACAAATTAAAAAACAAAAACAAGAAACAAAAAATCGTTCAAATACAGTATTAACTAATTCTCCACAATTGAAAAAATATGGTAAGAAAAATCAACCAAAGAAAAGAAAACAAGATTTTGATATATTTCAAATTCCAGATGATGATGATGATGAAATTATTAATAGTATTGAATCACCATTATTACCATCACAACAACAAGAACAACAACAACAACAACAAGGAAATAATGAAGAAAATGTTTTGCAACCAAAAAATAAAAAACAGAAAAAAAAATCTATTACTGTAATTACTAGATCCAAACCTCAAGAAGTTAGAAAACAACCATTATCAATATCATTATCTCAAAATCATGTAATAAAAAAAAATAATGATTCTATATTATCTAAAGAAGATGAAATAATTGTACATAAAAGGTTACCAGTTCCAAAAATTAAAGAAACTCAAATTGAAACTCAAATTGAAACTCAAGATAATTTAGAAGATCAAATTGATGATTATATTGATGATTATATTGGTGATAATACTGAAGATAAATCTGAAGATAAAGCTAAAGATAATATTCAAGATCAAATTGAAGATAAAATTGAAGATCAAATTAAAGCTCATATTGAAAATCATATCGAAGATAAAACAGAAGATCCAATTAAAGATAATTATAATGAAGATAAAACCAAAGAACCAATTAAAGATAATAATATTGAAGATAATAATGATGAAAAAACTAAAGATCAAGTAAAAGATAATATTCAAGATAAGAATCAAAATAAAAATAAAAAATTGGATAATCAAGAACAAGAAAATGATTTTCTTAATGATGATGAATCTACTCCAAATCATGAAATTAGTATTGCATTAAATACAACTACCAAAACAGAAATACAACAGAAACCACCACCACCACAACAACAACAACAACAACAACAACAACAACAACAACAACAACAACCAAAAAATATTCATTTACCAAATAGTTTAAATGAAACCTTGAATATGTATTCAAATAATATAATTAATAAAATGAAATCAATTAAGGAAAAATTAACCAAAATAGAAAAAGAAGTACAAGAAATAAATGGATCAGTTCAAAAATTTGATGAAATTCATAAAGAAAATTTACAACAAGTAATTCAATATTGCAATGATGAAATTAATAAATAAATAAATAATATGTATTAATATGTAGTTCTATTTTTTAAAATCTAAAAATTTAAAAACTTCTTTAGTAAAATCAGGTGGATTATCTAAATATAAATGATGACCAGCTTTATTTATAATTTTAAATTTAGCTAATTTTTCATCTAAATTTCTAATAGATAAATCATTAATTTCATTAACCATTTCTAAACCAGCTTCATCATTCATCCAATCTTTATCACCATATAACCATAAACTTGATAATTTCATATTAACAAATTTTTCAGGTACTCTATCAATTAAAGGTAATTTTGGTAATGCACCAATAGCTAAAATTCTTGTAATTGCATATTCTCCTGATCCTTTACCATTAAAAATTCTATACATATAATCATGAATATTTTGAAATTCTTCTCTATCATTTTCATAAATATGACTAAAACGATTTAAAGTCCAATTTGATATTAATTTGGATTTTAATGGACCTATATTTCTAATTACTGAAAATGGTGAAAAATTATGTTTCCACATATAATTAAATAATTTTCTTGTCTTGGTAGTTGGTTGTTCATCTTCTTCTTTTTCTTTAACATTAATATTTTTACCTTCTATAATATCTTCTTGATTAGCTAAAATTTCTTGTTTAATAGAAACTATTGGATTTAAATTTTGTTCTTGTTTTGAATTTAATAATGAATATTTATTTCTTTCAACTCCAACTGGTGATATTAAAATTAATTTATCAATTAAATTATTATTATTATATTTTAAAGTATAAGCACAACTTAAATATCCACCAAATGAATGACCCATTAATATAAATTTTTCAATATTTTTTTTTTTTCTCCAAATTTCTATTGAATCAATAAACCAATCTTCAATTTTATAAATATCTTGTTTTGAATCATCTTTAAATTTTGGAAATTTTGGTCTTGAACTTAATCCAAAACCTAATAAATCAATTGCATGAATTTTTATACCAGGTATAGAAGATAAAGAATCAAAATTATCTATAAATAATCCTAATGAAGCTGCATAACCATGAATTAATACAATTTCTTTATTTTTATTATCTAATGGTTTTTCTAAATTTTCAATATAAAATTCATGTATATAATTTCCATTACCTATATCAGTATTTATAATACTTGCTTTTCTTTTACCATCTGATTCAGGATAAAAATTTAATTTTGATAATAATCTTTTTTCTGTATTTTCATCATTATATTTTGAACTCCAACTTTGTTTAAACCAATCTTTCCAACTTTTAGCCCATGAATAATGTGGCGTTTCTTTCTTATCTGAATTGATTGTTTTTTTACTAGTAGTAGTAGTAGTTGAATTGCTTCGTATTTCTTCTGTTTGAGTAGACATTTTAATATCTATTATTATATATATATATATGATGAGAAATAAAATGAAATATAAATGTGTGTTGAATTGAATTATTTATATATATAATTCCATTACGATGCCTATTATTTTATATTATATTTATATTTATATTTATCTCACTAAATATGTCAATCAAAAAAAACTAAAAAAAGAAACTTTAGAAGAAGCAAAAAAAATTTAGTACTTTAAAGTTGTCCGTCGGAGTTAACACCAAACAAGCGAACTTTTTCCAATTTGATCCGATATCCGAAACTTCTATTATTTTTATATTTATATTACCACAGGTGTTATATTATGTATCACATTCAAGTAGAATACAATTATATATTATATGATCTTATTATGTTTTTATCCAAGTAGAATCAGAATTATTATCTGATGATTATAACAGTTCATAATTATTACGTTTTAATTGATCTTAAAGAACAGGTGTAGATTATAATTATGATTATAATTATGAATTTCATAATAATAATTATCTATCACGATCAATTTAAATCTGTTTATAAATAATTAAATAAGTTAAATTAAATATACATTTTAAAAATAAATACTATATACAAATCTATTTAATCTATAAAATTATTTAATCTATTAAAAGTAAAATACTTGTTAATAGAATAAATATACTTGTTCCAAAAATTAATCTTACAATAACAAATTATTATCATTTTCTGATCAATAATTGTTATTGAATTTATAATAAAAATAACTTTTCCCTTTTTGATGATAAATAATATAAGATATAGAAATACCTATATCATATTATTAACAGAGCAATTGGGAATAAGTAAATGTAATGGTACGTGTAATAAGTTAACTAACTTTTAATAATTTTATTGATTAATGATATCTTCAGAATGATGTTTTGTTTGTAATATATACTGATTAATTATTTTATTTTATTTTTTTTAAATTTTGGTTTGGAAAATTTGTTGTCTATTTATAGTTTTTATTTTACCCCCTCTTTCTATATATTTTCAATGTGTTATGTTTGTAATATATAATAATATACACATGTATAATATAATATATAATATATAATATATAGTTATTTTATTTTATTTTATTTTATTGTATTTTAATTAGTCATCATTTAATAAATAAAATAAATAATATAAATAAAATAAATAATAAACACAATCCTTATTACTTTATTATAGATTTTATAATCATTACCATCTTTATAAGTTTGATCACTAAATACATGAATTTCTTTAAAATGTGCATCAACAACTTCTTGAATTAGTTCAATCCCAACCAATTGGAAAAACATCAAAAGAATGAACACCAATTGAATAAGTTTTATTATATATATATGTATATATATATATATACTACTCTAAAACTCTATTATAAAAGATTTATTTTAACGCATTTCCTTTTATTAGAGGATTAAACTTACTTTATCATTTGATAAAAATTATACTAGTTATCCAAGTTCATCAAATATTACTAATGAACAACAAGAATTAATTTTAGGTCAATCAAAATTAGGTAAATCAATTAAATTAATATTTCCTAATTTATTGATTAAATGTAATTTAAAAATTATAATAGTTTGTATATAAATTTTTGTAAAAATTTTCTAAAAAAAAAATTGAATTCAAAATAAAATTAAAATTTTGTACTATAACATACCCTTTTAAATACTTTTTTGGAAAGAGCAAAACCAGGAGTATCGAATAAACACATAATTAGGCCATTTTAACGATGTTCATTTTTTCTGACTTTTTGAAATTTTTAAAAAATGAACGAAACGGGTTTGGGCTCTTTTCAGTTTTCCCGATTTTGCTAGCTCACAAAACAAGATCCTGTTTCAAGTTGAAACAAGATTCAATTGTATTTATGAGCTAGCAAAAGTTACTAGCCACCATTTATTGTGTAGCCGAGTTAATAAACCCTTTTGTTGATCATCCAGAGATCGTATAGAGATCTACACGAACATGGAATTAAAGTATATAGTAACTAAATAAACTATATAGTAATAATAAACAAGTCTTAATATGAAATGATTTTGAAACTAATTAATGATGAAAAGTGGATTGTTTGTGATATTGAAAAAAAAAAATAGTTGCAAAAAAAAAATAAAATGGTATATAAATTTTTGTTAGGCCAGTTTTTTGTTATCCATACCGAAAAATATTTTTTACCACTATTTTTTTTTTTTTGTATTTTTTTTTGCAACTATAAATTCATTTTTTAACAACAACTTATTATTGAATCAACATAGTATTATAAATTCATCATTATATATCAATTAGATTCATTACACAATAGAATTTTGGTTAAAATTGGGGACATTAAGTGTGTAGTTTAATTCCATAGTATTTTTGACTAAAAAGGGTTGGGTTATTCTAAACATAACCTGTAATCCCCTTTGGAAAGTATTTTGCTGGTCACTTATTCAATAAAACAGAACTCTATTCAATTTTAAGAACAGGGTTTTGTTAAAAGTGGCCAGCAAAATCTTGGTTTCAAAAATTACACAACCCCGTTTCGTTCCAATTTTCGTTGCGGCATGGGCCCGCAGAAAGACCTCATTCGGAATTTTGGAAGCTTTTCCGATACAGATATTTGGCGCAACTGCGAACACCTGAATTTTTGAAAGTTAACTTTTCAAATCAGTATTTGGTTCGAACCGCTCCATGAACATATTATATTTATTGAAATATCGTCCAATTAGTAAGCTCAACCAATACTATGCAGTTAATTAAGTACATTAACATCATCTTTGATCAAGAAACTATATATTTATATTAGTTAATTGGTATTTGTGCTAAGTAGTTATATGGTACCAAATTGGAACGACACAGGGCCAAGTTAGAACGACGCAGGGCCAAATTTGACAAGATGTTAGTTTAACTAGTTTCCAGCAAAAAAATAAGTTAATTATATAATGGAATTTAAGTAATTATATCTTTTCTAACCTTTTCTGTAACTAATTATAACATATAATTTTGTTTTTTTAAGTGAAATATTTGTTAAATAATCTCATAAATTAACAAAAAAATTAATCAAAATTTTTGAAAAACAATTGAACTATAAAAAAAAAAAAGTTTAAAATATACAACATATATGATAATGGATATAAAAAACAAATTTAACAATTATATTGAGGTATATTTTATATGGAAATATTAACAAAGTTAATCATATATATAAATGATTACAAGATCTCAATATACAAAAAATTAACAACACACACTAAATGCTACCAGGTGTTTTTATTTATCTTTAAAAATATATATATATATTTCTATATAGAAAAGAGTTTAATTATAAATAAGAAACTTCAATATATAAGGATTAAAAATTTGGTTTATATAAATCATTTAAACAAATATTAAAGAACAAAAAAAATTATGAACTACGTTGAATCTAAGTTTTCAAAAAACTAGTAAGTTTATTATAGTTTTTTTTACTTAAAAATAAATTGTTGTCAATTTTAATTTTAGTCAATATATATATATATATATATATATATATATATAGATATATATATTTATAGATATTTTACTAATATATAGTTATATCTTTTGAAATGAGAATTTCAAAAATTTCAAATTAGAATAAACTTTGAATATATATATATAAAATTATTGATAATTATGTAATCTTTTATTTTGCTTTTTTTGCAACAAGAAGAAAAGAACTCTTTTTTTTCTTTTCTTTTTTTTTTTTTTTGGCAAAACTACTACTTAATATATAAGATGATCAATATATATCCAAATTGAGTTAGGTATCAGAGACGATAGAGAATTTATTCTCATTTTGAAGAATTACGTATATATTATAGTATATGAATAAATACTTTTGAATTAAGAAATTATATAATATAATATAATATAAAATAATATACTATGAAAATTGTTTCTAGTCGGGTAAATTCATCACGTATTCCCTACATACAGGATCCCTAATAAAATTGTTTTATATGTTGTCTCTTTTTTTGTTAGTACGTGAAGTGAAAAAAAAAAAAAAATTCTATGCGCACACTACTAACAAAATCAAAATTCATTCCATCAATCAATCAAAAATTTTTTTTTTCAAACCTTTTTTTTTTTTTATTTTAGTTTTTATTCTTTTATATAATCAAATTAATAATATATAAATCAAAATGGTATGTACAACCCCAAATATAACAACAATTAACAAACAATATAAAACAATATGAGATACTAACTAATATATTTTTTAAAGGACGCCAAAACTCCAGTTACTTTAGCCAAAGTTATTAAAGTCTTAGGTAGAACCGGTTCAAGAGGTGGTGTTACTCAAGTTAGAGTTGAATTTTTAGAAGATGCTTCAAGAACTATTGTTAGAAATGTTAAAGGTCCAGTTAGAGAAAATGATATCTTATGTTTAATGGAATCTGAAAGAGAAGCTAGAAGATTACGTTAAATAATTTTGGAGAAGATTTTTTATTTATCAAAGATGAAGTTGAGAGTGTAATTTTAGTTGCATAATAATGATATGAATAACAAGAGATGATAGATTATAATAATATTTTAATTTAATTATTTTTAAATATATGTCATTTTTTTACAGAGTTTTTTATATTTTTAAAGATTGAAAAAAAAAAGAAGAGAGATATTGGATATTAGATATATTAAAATCCCCAAAATTAGAATTGAAAAAAGTACCTATTAAAATAATATTGAAATAAATGATTAAGTTAATTAAACTAATTAAGAGCATGTTTCATTTTTGTATGGGGATTTTTTATCAGTATTTCCAATAATTTTCAATCTGAGTTGTAGAAATTATTATTTTCTCTATTAAATTCCTCACGTGCGAGTATTATAAACTCGAGGGCTAACCCTAACTTTGCAAAGAAAACACCCATACACCAATATTTAAATTTGGTCGCACTATATTTTGAGTGTCATTTTTGTCACGTGAATAAAACGAGACACTTAAATTTTACGACATTGTATTATATCATTATTATTATCTCACAACATCAACGCAACAAACTAACAAAAAAAAAGTGTGAACATCTAAAAAAAGTCATCAACAATTATCAATCCAATCAATCAGTAAATAAAAAAAAAATGTCAGATTTAGATGATGATTTATTAGCTTTAGCAGGAGGAGATGATTATGAATCAGAAGAAGAAATATCTACATCTAAAAGAAAAACATCTCATTCAAGTGATGAAGATGATGATGATGATACCGTATTATCAAAACGTCGAAAATTAGAAAGTGAAGAAGATGATGAATATGAAGTACAAGATGAAGAAGATGATGATGAAGAAGAAGATGAAGAAGAATTGATTAATCCATATCCTTTAGAAGGTAAATATAAAGATGAAGATGATCGTGATGTCTTGGAAGAAATGGATGAAATTAAACGTGAACAAATATTATTTGATAGATCACAAGAAATGGAAAAATATAATGAAAAGAAATATTTAAAAGAAAGAATGAGAAGAGAAAAACAACAAAAACAATTATTATCATCATCAACAGCAGATAAAAAAGGTACAAGATCAAGTGGTAGAGTTGTAATTGGAAAAACTGATAAAAAAGATAAATTAAGTGAATTAAGAAAACAAAGAGAACAAGCATCAAGAAGAAAAACTAGAAGACAACAAGATTATGAAGAAGAAAGTGATATTGAAGAAGAAAGTGATGTTGAAGAAGAACTTGATGAAGAAGAAGAAGAAGATATTTATGATGATGGAGTAGTTACTTGGGGTGGTAAATCATCATCAAAAACTAAAATTAGAAAATCAAAAGAATTGGCAAATATAGATGATGTAAATAAAATTAAATTAGGTAGAAGTATATTTAATCAATATTGTTATCATTCAGGATTTGAAGATATAATAATTGATTGTTTTGGAAAAATTAATATTGGACTTGATAAAAAAACTGGTAAACCAATGTATAGAATGGTTAAAATAATTGATATTAAACATATACCAGAAAAATCTTATAAAATTAGTCAAACAAATAAAACAGATTTATATATAATGGTATCACAAAATAAACAACAAAAAAAAATATTTCAATTAAATATATTTAGTGATTCATTAATTTCACCAGATGAATTTGAAAGATATTTACAAGAATTAAAAAAAACAGATGAAATAATTGATTTTAAAAATGATATAGAAGAAAAAAAAATTATTTTAAATGAATTTTTTAATAAAGGTTTAAGTGATAAAGATATTAATGAAATGATTGCAAAAAAACAAAAATTACAACAACAAAGAGGTGATTATACAAGTTATGATGCAGTTAAAATTAAAGCAAAATTAATGGATGAATTAAAAATTTTTAAACAACAAGGTAATTTAAATAAAATTAAAGAAACTATTGAACAATTAAAAAAAATTGATGATGTTATGAATGAACAAAAATCTTCAATAAATATTCAATCAAAACAATTAAATACAATGTCAAAAGTTAATGAAAGAAATAGAAAATTAAATAGTTTAATAATTAGAAAAGCAGAATTAAAAAATCAACAAGAACATCAACAAGAATCTTTAAATTTAAATAATGATAATAGTGGAGATCCATTTAGTAGATTAAAAACAACAACAAGAATGTTTTATCAAGATTTAATTAATCAAGAAAATGAAAAAGCTTTACAAAATGTTAATTTACAAGATTTAATTAATGATAAAGTTAAACAAGAAGAAATTATTTCAAAAAGTACTTATAGAGATTTGGGTGCAATGGATAAATTAATTAAAACAATTGAATTTGATATTGAATTGTTTATATAGAAAAGTAAAGGAAATGTATATATAAGAAATTTAATATAATATATATAAGAAATTTTTTTTTAGATCAAGTTAGTTAGTTAGTGGTGGCTAGTATAAAAAAATGCTGTGGGCATGGTTTATGTAAGAGATAAATTATATAAATATAGATATATGGACTAAGTATCTAAAAAAGAAAAGCATATAGATCGGTTGAAAAATTGAAGAAAAAGAAAAAGAAAAAAATCAAGTAACCATAACCATATAACTATGATATAGATTGTTTGGTTGTTTTACGCATCATCATCGACAATTGAAAAAAATTTTGCAATATATATAAAAAAAAATCATCGACAGATCTGAATACATAAATCAATAATCATCATAATCATAATCATAATCATAATTATAATTACTGAAGTGATAATAAAAATAAAATAAAACACAATAAGTAAGATGAAAGATGATAAAGCAATGTATGTATGAATATGTAATGTAATATTTGACATTGACATAGTAGTAAAAATAATTATATAGGGAACTAGTTAGTTAGTTATATATAGGAGGGCGGTGCGGGTGCGGTTAAATTAAAATTTAAAACTGGTATTACTCAATATGTAAAAAAGAAGTCAAAAAATAATATTATCTAATAAATAAAGATGTTTTGAAAAAAAAAAAAAAAGATAAAACACCAAGAAAAGAAAAATATTTTTAGACTTGCGGTTCATTCATTGATTAATAAACGGGTACAGGAGGAGGAGGAGGAGGGAAGGGAGGAAGGAGAGGACTTAAACTGAAACTGAAACTGGAACTAAAAATAAACAACGTAGTAAATACCAAATTAAGTAATGTACGCATTCTTTTCTTAAGTTGTAACACTCACAACCATCAATAAAATATTATTTATTTGCAACGAGGACTCTTTTCTTTTCTTTTCTGCCTTTTAACCCATACTTACGAAGTAATAAAATAAAATAAAATAATAATTAATAAGAAAATTTAAAAAGTAAAGTAAGTTCGTATAAACTTTAAATAAATAATTTTTTCTTAACAATACTCTTTTTAAACAAGATATATATACAAGTATAAATAAATGGAATGGAATGGAATGATATAAATATAATAGAATAGGGCTTTCACTATATAATATAACATAACATAACATAACCCAACATAATCATATTAGACACTACATCATAGTTGTTTTTTTGTTTTTTTTCTGAACTAAAGTCAGATTAAGATTAACTTTTAACTTATTGTATTCTATTCTTTTCGAGTTAGTTTAGTTAGTTAGTTAGTTAGTTATTTTTTTGATTATTAATATAGAAATTTGTTGTTAATTTTAGCTATTGTTTTTTAGTCCTTTATTTTAGGCGCTTATTGTATTGGAATCGTTGCGGTCTTTTCCGCCCGTCTTCGTCTTTTTAAATTTTTTTTTTTCGCACACTAACCTCCGTTTGGAATTTTTTTCCATTGATTTCGTTTCATTTATTTCATTTTATTTCATTTCATTTCATTTCACGTTGTCCCTTTTTTTTTGTTTTAAACCAACTCGCTTCCAAAACAAATTTACACTTACTACAATATTTATTTACAGGGTTTTTAGATTTAAGTTTTTAACAATAGTTATAAATCAATAATTATTTATAGTTTCTTTTTATGTAAATTAAATTAAATTAAATTAAATTAAATTCTTCTTTATTCTTCTTCTTCTTGTTCTTGTTCTTCTTCATACCCCCCCCCACCAATCTTAATTTAATCAAATAACTTTAATTATTAATGATTTTATTGTATAAAGTATAAAAAGAATTAAGTTTGTTATCAGTTTGTTTAAAATTAACCAATAAAATTCAATTTAGGCAATTCAAAAAGAAAAAAAGAAAAAAAAAAATTAAAATAAATTTAGATTTAAACTTTTTAAAATCTTATTTTTTTTTAAATAAAAATTTTTTTTTTCAATGGTTTAAAAATTTAATTAAAAGTTTAACCATGGAAAAAGAATTTCTTATTCTTTTAAATGTCTATATTACATATAATTATGTATCTATGTCAAGTATAACTAACTTAACTCTCTACTATATTATATTGTTTTATATTTAAATATTGTGTTCTATTCAAATATTGAACAAAACATTTGATTTATTTAGTTATCCGGAAATATTGACCAAATTAAGTAAATCTATCAATGATTACAAATTGATAATGAAAAATTTTTTTTTTTTTGGGTCCTTAAAAAAAAAAAATTTTCCTATTATCGGGGCGAAAATCGAAAATCAAGGAAAAAATTGAGTTTGTTAGTTGTTAGTGGTATTGTTATTGTTTTAATAGAAAGATCAAATATTTTATATGGTAATCAAAATAAATAATAAGGTTTTTAATATTGCCCGGTTTCTCTCTTAAATTAAAATTTAAATTAGTTTTTCATTTTTGACTCTCTTACAATTTCTCTCCTAACAAAGCTTAAATTTTAAGTTAACTAACAAAGGAAAGTTAAATATCGAAAGAAAGAAAGAAAGAAAGAAAGACAAGGATGGTTATGTAAATTATATATTTATTCTCTTTAATTCTATTAAAAAAATAAAAAAACAAACAAATTTTATTAAGTAGAACTTATTAAAATTAAAATCCCCCAATTGAATTAAAATTTGGAATAGGAATCGAATTGCCTATAAAAAACTGTAAATAATAAGAAAAGTAAAGTAAAGTAAAGTAAAGAAAAGAAAATTTAAATTTTAAAATAAACTAAACTAAATAAAACAAAACAAATCAAACATTAACAATTGAAGAACAACAACAACAACAAGAAACAACAACGACAACGACGATGACAACGTTGTAAACTTGAATTTAAAATTAAAAAATTGAAAAAATTAAAATAAAAAATAATCATGATATTAAAATAAATTAAATTGTAGTTTGTATGCACATCTCTTTTATTATGATTGTATGTATAGTTAGTGTTATTATTATTATGTATGAATGTATATCCCCTTATTTCCTTTTTCACTATAAAAAAATTTTATTTTATTTTATTTTATTTTATTTTATTTTTTCTGTTGACTAATAGAAAAAATTTTTCTTTTTCTTTTTCTTAGCAGTAACAATACACTCCAATATATATATATATATATTTTAGAATCTCTACCAAATTCAATTCCATTTTTTTTTTGCTCTTTCTTTTCTTCTTTTGTTCTTACAACCAAGTCCATTTCATTCTTCATAGTTCCCCATATACATATATATTAACTATTCTTCATTATGAATTTTGAACCAACTGATTATTTACAAAATCTAAATTTAGATTTCGATTTAGATTATAATAATAACAATAGTAATACCACTAATAACAATGGTAATATGGTATCACCAATTAATCATCAACAATTACAACAAGATTTAGATTTATTTAGTCAAGCAGCTAATGATTTCTTTTCTTTAGATGTTTTAAATAATACTGATGATTATAAACCTATTAAAATTAAACAAGAAGAAAAAAATAGTCAAGATTTTCATCAATTTGCAGTTCCACAAGTAACTACTACTACTACAAATACTACTACTATTAACAATAAAAGAAAATTATCTTCTATTTCTTCACCAATATCTACTCCTTCATCAATTGTATCAACTCCTTCATCAAATGATTTACCATCATCAACAGCAGCTTATGCAGCAGCAGAAGATAAAAGAAAAAGAAATACAGCAGCAAGTGCAAGATTTAGAATTAAAAAAAAATTAAAAGAACAAGAAATGGAAAAAAAATCTAAAGAATTGGAAGAAAAAGTTATAATATTGGAAAAAAAATTAAAAACTATGGAAATGGAAAATAAATGTTTAAAAAGTATTATATTACAACAAAATGAACAAAAAAATATTGATTTATTAGAAAGTATTAAAAAAAGAAGTATATTGGATTCAAAACCTGTATTTGAATATACCAACTAATTATAGAATGACAACTTAGCACACACAACCCAACCCCCCAGGATATTATTATTTTATTTTTTTTTATAAATTAAGTTAAAATCCAACTTTTAACGAGACATATGATGATTTTAATGATTTTTAATGACAAATTATTTATTATTATTTATTAATATTTTATTTTTATATCTTTTATTCAATTCAAGATCCAACTCTTTGAATTAATTAAATATCCTTTTGATTATATATATTTATATTATATGATTATTATTATTTTTTTTATATCTATTTAGTTAGTTTTGTTGTTTATTCAATTAGGTGGTGAAAAATTCAATATTTTTTTTTTTTTATACAGAGTACAAAAGAAAAGAAAATGAATGATTCTATTTTTTATTTGAATTCCCAATAGAGGTGGTTTTTTATATTTTACTGTTTTATTATTAGATTTTAGTTTTAGTTTTTTTTACATTATTACATACATAGCATATATTTATTGTAAATATAAAAAGTTTTTAGTTTTCTTCTTATAATTGTTGATTATTGATTATTGATTATTACTCTTCCATTCTATTTTGGTGGTAAATTGAATGATTCAGTTTATTTTCGAATGATTTGACCCTTGGAATATAAGTAAATTGACATGTAAACCAAATATATTTGTAGTATAGAAGTATATTTTTAGATTCGGTTCAATAAATAAAAAAAAAACACAAATAATATCTTACTACGATCATGATCAAGAGTGTTTGTTTATATATATAGAAATAAGTAGAGTGTTATTTATTAAAAAGGATAGCCAAGTAAGTTGATTATTTTTTTTTTATGGATAGAAGGGAAAGGATAAGGATAAGGGGGTTTCAATAAAGTTTGAAGAAAACAAAAAAACAAACAAATACATAAGATAAAAACCAATGGTTCAATGAGTTAACAACAATTGATAAATAAATAAATAAATAATCGGAAATATCAAACTACATTCAATTCAGAAACAAAGACTTGATGATAAATTATAATAATATAAGTTATCAAACCAAACCAAACCAAACCAAAAACAATGATATTAGAATAGTAGTGTATCTTTCTCTCTCTCTCTCTCTTAGAAAGGAAACTAAGAGTGTATTGTATTATATTATATTGTATTGTACTATATTATATTATATTGTACACCCACGAACCAGAAAAAATAAAAATCAATTCAGAATTTAAATATTTCAATTCAATACTATAAACATATTATACATAATATTAATTAGATAATTATATATAATTAATATATCATTAATATTATAAATTCTTACAACCACTCCATGTATATATAATAGAAATCTATATCTATTATATTTCAATTTATATTTCATATATAGATATTATATTGTATCAAAAATATATTATTATATTATTATTTACAACCCAATATATTACTCATTACCCCATATATGATTTTATAATTTAGATATACATCATCATGACAGATAATAATAATAATAACAATAATAATGGTGATTTACCATTCATCAATCTAAATAAACAATCAAATCCTAAGAAAAATCATTTATTTCATGAATCCGTTTTTGAACAACCAATATATCATCATTTATCAGAACGATCAATATCACCTCATCAATTGACAGATGATGATAAAGAATCATTACCAGAAAGACCTGGTCCATCAGTAATACAACCAGATATAATTAATCAACATGTTAATGTACCAACTTATAATATTGAAGAACAATTAGATTTAAGATTAGCATCATCAAATAATCCAACAATTATAATGGAATTAGATTTAGATGGTAATATAAGATATTTAAGTAAAAATTGGGAAAATATAATTGGTACAAATATTAAAAAAATTGTTAATAGACCAATATCAAAAATTATTATTGGAAATATGGATGAAGATTATCAAGTTTTTAATCATGCTATTGATTCAATGATTAAAGATGATGCTAGTTATAAAGTTAAATTTATTACTGTTACTAATCATACTAAACAAAATGAAGAAGATGTAGAAGAAGATGAAGAAGAAGATGAAGAAGAAAAAAATAAGAATATTGGAAATTGTGAAGTTGATATTGATATTGATATTGAAGATCAAGAAATTAATTTAACCCCTCAAAATTCTTTTGATGAATTAAATAATAATTCAACTAATAATTTACTACCCGTTGAAGATTATATACCCAAAAGAAAATCAATTGTTGAAACTAAAGATCATGAAGAACATACTGATACTTCAAGTACATTATCATCAGAATTATCTAATAATGGTGAAGTAATTGAATTAGAAGCCCAAGGTATATTAATTCATGATGCAAAAACTAAATTACCTACACATTCAATGTGGACTATACGGCCATTTGTTTATATAGATTTAGATTTAACTATTCCACCTCCATTGATTGATTTATTAGGTTTTGGATCAGAAATTTTTGAAGGATATTTAGTTAATTTAAAAAATTTAGGAATTATTGATGAAGAAAATGTTCCACAACCTAAAACTATATTATGTAGAATATGTGAAACTAATATTCCTGCTTGGTTTATTGAAAAACATTCTGATTTATGTATTTTAGAACATAGAGCTGGTGAAAATTTACAACAATGTCATGATTCAATTAATGAACAAAAAGAATTAATTGAAAAAATTTGTGAAAGTCTTGCTTTACAATCTCAACCATCATTACCTCAACAACAACTGATACTGCAATCATCATCATCACCTATATCCGGTTCACCTCAACTGTCTTCACCAAGTTCACTGCATCTGTCATATTCTTCTGGTTCTTCTGATAATGAACATAATTTTATTTCTGATTATAAAGGTATTCCATTACCAAGTATAATATCAGATTCATTATCATCATCATCATCATCATCATCTAAATTAGCTAATAAAGTATTAACAAAAAATTTTCAATCTAAAAATAGAAATCATAATAATAGTTTATTACATTCTAAAAAATTTCCATTTGGTATATTACAACGAATTATTGAATTATGTGATGAAGCATTAACTATTAATCCACCATCAAATGATCAATCTAATAATAATAATAATAATAATGATAATATGGCATTTTCACCAAATTCAGAAAAAGCTTTAAATATACTTTTAAATCCAACAAATATTGAAACTTCTGATTTAGCTATAAAACAAATTTTAAAAGATACACAAGATTTAATTGATGAAAAGTTAGAAACTTTATCAAGATTAATTTCAATTTTACAATATCTGGAAAAAATTAAAAAAGAAGTTGATGAATTAGTTTTAATTACTGTAAGAGAAACTGTTGATAAAATTAAAAATCAAACTATATTTGTAAATAGTAGAAGTTGTACACCAAGTGAAGGAAAAGATATAATAATAATAGAAGATACACCTAAAACTGAAAAGGAAAAAGAACAAACAGAAGAATTTTTAGAAAATCCAATTATTAAAAAAATTCAAGCACCTAAACCTCATAGAAGTAAAAGTCCAATTGATTTATTTGGTGGTAATTCATCAACAGTAGTTACTCCAAAAGATCTTTTATTAAAAGATACTAGAGGAGTATCATTAAATTCATCAATGTCATCAATACCAACAAGATCAAATTCAATATCAAATACAAATATAAGACCAAATTCAAATGAATTAATTGAATCATTAAATAGTTTAGAATTATCAAAAAAATCATCAGATAATCATTCACCTAATTTTGCATCTCCAATACGACATTTATCACCAGCTCCATATGTT
>JAKTXL010000058.1:0-91257 GCA_030582535.1 Insectozyma bohioensis | reverse complement strand
TAAAAATATTAATAACGATAGACGTACTTACCAACTAAATCAATATATATACTCATTAAAATGAATGAATCAACTTATTTAAGGTTTTATGACTTTTAAGGATTTCTCTTAATTATTTAAGTTTATATAGTACTGTATATAATATTATCTAACTATGTAGATCTTTTTTTTAAGACATTTTTAAGAGCACTATTATCGATAGTTGTCAAAAAATCCCTGGTATGAAATCAAAATTGTATTCTTAAACTTTTGAGGCAATTTAATTAAGTTTTGACAATTACTCTAATTATAGTTCTTATTTAGATAAGAAAGAGATGGAGTTAAAGAGAGAAAAGGACTTAAACAAAGTTATTTAGTTAAATAAGAAAGATCATAGTTAACGAAAGATATAGAAAATATGAAGTTAAAATAAGAAAGATACGATATTTTTTAATTATAATAGAACTAATATAAATTGTTTTTTATTGAAGCCTTTTGAACAAGTGGTTTCTGATTTTCCATGTTTTTATTAATATTTAACAATTTTTGTAAGCTTTCCGAATATATAATTATGACTGTTCTTTTATTAATTTGAGTTTGGAAGTTTAATTATCCACGATTAGGTATAAAACTGAAGTCTAATAAAACTATGTTACAATAATGTTGCAATTTTTACTCCCAAGTCTTTTAAATTCTAAAATTATTTCATGTTTAAATTCTCTTCTCTTTTATTTCCTATTCCTTTTGTCTATAAATTGGAGTAAAATTCTTTAAAAATAAAAATTTATATTTATTCTCATTTCAATAAGATTTCCAAAATCAAAACTACAAAAGAAAAGCAATCAGATATGACTTTCAAGGTTAATTTTTTAAACTCTGTTGGTAATAAATTAATATTATTATTGATGTTAATTACAACATCATTCGCATTACGTGTTGACGCAGTCTTTAAGAGAGATTATGAATTAGCTACTCAAGAAAAATTTCAAGCTCTGGCCAATTATTTAGATGCGGATTCAAGATATAAAAAACTTGAAGACTTAGGTGTTAAAGTTGTAGATACTGTAAGTTCCGATCATTTGGAAAAGGCTACTATTGGTGATAAATTTCTTGAAAAATCTACTGGTTATCTTGTCATTTATGAAGGTTCTCAAGAAAGTAACAATACTATTGATAAAAGAAATAACCCTTGTCCTACTAGAAATGAGAAAGTTAGACAAGTCCAAGTTGCTCAACAAGGAACATGGTGGTCTCAATGGGAAAAAGCCACCGGTGATGAATATTGTGGTTATAGTGCTAGTGGTGGTTCGATCTCAGAACAAATATCTTGGACCATCGGATACGGTATCAGTATTGATGCTGGAATAGACATTGGAGAAGTCATTACTGCTATGCTTGGTATTGGTATTAGTATTGTTCGAGAAGTAACAACGTCATGTCAAGTTTCTTGTAACTGTGCTGACCAATATGAAAAGGTTTGTGCTTGGGAACAAAGTTTAATGACTTGGTCTGATACCCAATGGCAAAATTGTAATAGATACTACGATTGTGATGGTGAAACCATAGATTGTGGTGCTTGGAGTGCATATCAAAGAACCAATGCTCCTTTTAAAGATGGTGGTTGTAAATCATATAACTATGGTTGTTCAGCTAATGAACATTGTGATAGTTAAACTTGATTTAATTTTATCGGTTTTCAGCAAGGAAACCTTTTTTTTTTTTACAGTGTTTCGCAAAATTATAATTTTTGTTTCAACATTATTTTTATGTTGTTACAATTTTATATTTTTATATTATATTTTATATTGTTTAGTGAAAGCAGAATTTATATCTGATATTATTTTTAATCTTATGGGCTACTTTTTTATTTCCGATTAGGTTTTAATATTATGACTATTGTCACTTAAAAAAAGACAGTTAAAATTTTGATTCTAGCAAAACTCTCAAAGAAAGAAAAGTTATTAACAGTTTTTCTTTGTTTAATCGATCAATTTGTGGTTATAATCATAAGTTGCAATTTTTCTTTATTAAAATTATTTATTAAAACCAAATTCTATTATAATGTTTTATAAAAATTTTTCCCAGTTCGGATTTCAACAATGAAGCTCTTGAATATTTGAGGTCTAACAGTGATGGATGAAAAAAGAAATTCGTAAATGTCAAGTTCATTATTACTACTTACATAAATATACATATTCTAATAATAGTTTAGGTTTTCTAAATTGGGCCGTAAATCTGTAGCTCATATTTATTATTATTTTAATATATGCTTAATTATACTTTCTTAATATATAAATTTAAAAACGGAAGAAACAAAGCCTCTATTAACTTTTAAATAAACCCTAAAACATAAATTTAAAAACGGTTTTCAAAAATTCTAAAATAAAAATAATTATTCTACCCCTGTTTTAAATTTATTGGTCTTAACTCCATATATTTTTTTGTTATCCATACCAAAAAATATTTTTTACAACTATTTTTTTTTTATTTTCTTTTTGCAACCACCAACTATTCATTGTTAACACCACTTATTATTGCAAAAAAACTGCAAAAAAAAATAGTATAGGAGCATTACAATAATTATTTCCAACACTAACAAAAAAAATACTATAAATACACCTTCTTTTCCCAAATTTTTTTAATTTTTTTTTACAACTTTTTCTTTTCAATAACTACTAATATTTCCTTATTATATATTATTCCTTATTATAAATTATTCCAATAGTTATTCATCATTCAAATAGTTATTCATCATTCAAATAGTTATTCAAATTATTTTTAATTTAAATCATTTAGTTTTATATAAAGTATATAGTGTTTAATTCCATGTCCGTGTAGATCTCTACCTATCTCTATCTGACCATGGAGGGTTATTATGCACATAACCCGGGCTCTGTAGTTTGACCAGTGGGCATGTGGCCCAAACCCCGCACAAACGGTGCGGGAGGGCGGTGGGCGGGCGGAAGTGGTGGGCATTAGTAGGGCCCAATCCCGTCCAAGTGCGGGAGGTGGTGGTGGTCGGCACCAGTAGAGCCCAATCCCGTTCAAGCGCGGGAGGTGGTGGTGGTCACCAGTAGGGCCCAATCTCGTGCAAGCGCGGTAGGTCGTGGTGGTGGGCACCAGTAGGGCCCAGATTTTTTATCGTATTATCAAAAGATACTTCAATCGATTCTCTCTGCTTCAACCAGAGGTCTACTTATTTTTAGTTTTAGTTTTGTTTACTTGTAAAAAAAAAAAATTATTTAGATTTAATGCATGTTTTTTGCCTTTCCAATTTCGCATTCTACAAAAGCGCGATACTGATTTTTTCTGTGCCCATACAAACAACACTGCAAATTATATTTCAATACATCTTTTTTTACAAAATTTTATATAAAAACTATATTTCGGAATTTATGTCAAATTTTAGAAAATGGTAGCAAAACTGTGCTGGTAAAAAAAAAAATAATGTTCCTAATGTCTTTAATATATTAAATTTTATAATTCTTAAAAAATTATAAAAAAACTATATATAGGTTTTCAATTTATAGAAGTGGAAAAATTCATAATAAAACGAATTAAAAAACCACTATAAGGATTGTGCTCTGTATTTTAAATAATAAAAAAATTTGATAGTAAAGGTTTTTCTTTTTAAGTTTTTTTTGATTTTGTTTTTTTTTTAAGTTGTTTTTTTTTTTTAATTTTTTTTTTTTATGAGTTATTTTTTTTTTTTTTTTTTGTTTTATAACTAATTTAAGGTCAATAATTTAAATTCTTATACTTAACATAAACCGTCTCTACATGGTACATCAGCTTCACATTGAGAGCCATAACAATCACAACTAACACCAAGTCCCAGTGGGTTTCCGCAATCTCTTGCACTAGAACAACTACTACCTGTGTTACAACTAGCTCTTTTATTAAATTGTTGTAATAAAGTTCTTTTAGTAGTTACACCTCCAATACTTTCAAGATAATCAATATAATCATTTCTATAAGTTTCTGGGGCGATGGATTCTTTTTGGATACCTTTAATAGAATATTCTTTTTGAATATTTTCTACTGTAATTACCTCTTTAGATTCAACTATTTGATTTAAAACTTTAGCATAATCATCAGATGCAGTAGCAACAAGATTTAAATGAACATCATAAAGACCCCATATACCATCATTAGTAACTTGATGCAGACCAGTAACTTCATGTGTATAAATTTCTAAATATGTAAGAGGAGTTCCTGATACATATTTTTCAATGGTAGTTTTAGTTTTGGTATTGGTTTGATAATATGGATAAGTAACTTGATTATCAAAATTATCTAAAAGAAACTTTGCAGTTACTGGAACAACTTCAGCAGCAGCCCATTTTAAGTTAATTAATGCTAATACGATTCCACAAACGTTTTTAAATAACATGATAAATAGAATTAAATAATGATATATAATGATGAGTAAAAAAAAAAAACTTAGAATTATTGAATTTTGAAATCATATTCTCTACTATTTATACTATTCTTTTTTTTTTTTGTAGCAATCTAAAACTACCAATTTCTTAAAACTAAAAAACCAATTTTAAGATAGTAACTACTTTAACTTGAGGATCAATAGACATATTTTGTTTTTATTAAAAAGAAATCTGGAAACATCTGGAAGAGAGGCAACATTATTTAAAAACTTTTTTACAATTTTAGAATAAAGTTAAGTTCCTTAAAATTAATCAACCCTAAAAAATTCACAAAAAAGTTTTATTTATTATATAATTAGAGAATTATAGTCAAAGATAAGACGTACGGCTCAGTTTATAAAATCTGTTGTTGCAGATTACAAGACATCGACAAAAAAATTGGATTTAAAGTACTTCTTTTGTTTAGAAGTTAGTATAAAGTATATTGGATATTTATTAGCTCCGTTCTTAAAATCCGAATGGTGCTTATCTAATACTAGCCTAAGACATAGAAATTTCTATTTACAAATTCTTATTTTGTCAATTACTGTCAACTTAATTTGAATCTCGTTGAATGGCTCCGTTGTTAAAATCCGGGGCGGGAGAAACTATTGCTCTCTATAAAAATCTATATAGCGAAAAAAAAAAATTACCAGAAAGAATAAACTTTTATTAATTGTCCAAGTATGGAACGGGCGTAGACTTGTGATAATATTTGATTTATTTTGGTTCAAGTGGTTTTTGGTATTTTATTTCTGTAATAAATAAAACAAAACGTTATATTATAAGAAAGCGTTTTAGGAAACCATTAAATAAGTCTACAATCTAAATTAAAAAAACAAATCAATATAAATTAAATATTCTATATATATATATGTGTGTGTATATAAGTATCATCAAATTAAATCTGTAAACGTAAACAAAATTTGGGGTATCTATTAATTTTAAACTCTTGACTTTTAACTTTATTCTTTGGCCCCTTGTTTTAATGGATCAAAAACGCTACCGCAAAACTTGAAAAACACGATGAAAAAAAAAAAAAATTATTGGTCATTTTGTAACAGAGCTAAATTTTTAAACAGCACTAATTATATATTTATTCTAATTTTAAACTACTTACTTAATTGTTATTAAAGAATCTATAGTTATTAAATCCAATATAATTTAAATTTGATATTTTAATTCTTATATCATTTTTAAAGATCCAACACTTCGTATCTAATTATATTGGTTAATGTTTGGAAAAATGTTATCTATATATATATATAATTTATATTTACTTTTGTATTATAGATTTGAAAATTATAAATTATATAGAAATTTTAATATATTTTTCATTATCGATTGTTTAAATATTTAAATTTCTCACAATTTCTTCGTTCATACTTCTTAATAGTTAAAATTTCAATTGTAGAGTAACCATCTCTAAAGAAAATTATTGGTTAACGTTTAATGATTAATGATTATTAAAATGAAAATGCCAGAGATGTTTGTTTTTAGTCCAAAAAACGAGGAATCCCCCATATCACTTGAAAATTACGGATATGGGTACACGGCTAAAAAAACAAACTAATTTTTTTATTTATCAAGGCGCGTTTTGCGTCCGTGTTCGCGTTCATGTTGATGTTAGCATATTATATTATGCGGGTTAAAATGGCACTAAAAAATACAATACCATACATACATACATAAACTTAGACGTCAAAAGAAAAAGCGAATGACAAGTTAAAAGTTGTTTACATTCTTTAAGTAGGTTCATATATCAAATTATATCAATTTTGGAATGAATTTCTCGGATATTTATAGGAAATATTTTATAATATGTTATATCCTGTGATATATATAAATATATAAAAAAAAAAAAAAAAAAAATTCTCAAAAATTATGAAATAAATTTTTATCCGATAAGGAAAAGCGTATAACAAAAATAATTTAAATTAAATTCTGCAACAAATTTGCCATTTTACTTTAAATTCTATTTTAATATGAACCAGAACTTGTAATATATGAATAGAGTATATTTTATATATTAAGATTATACTACATATACAATGTAAAGAAAGGAGGTTCAATATCATTAAGTATATGGAATATAGAAAATAGTAAATCCGAAAATCCGAAGTGCAAAAAGAAAAGAAAAAATTTTCTATTTTTTCTTTGTTTAATTTAATAATAAATATGTAATACAAAAATAATAAAGAAAAATTAACACCGAAAAATAAAATAAAATAAAATAAAACAAATTTTTCTTTTTTAATTTTTCTAATTTTTTTAATTTTTTTTAAATTAAATTGGTTTCCATTTTTAGTTGTCTTTTTAAAAAAAAGTCTGATTTGTTTAGATAAATAGAAGATCATAATACTTATAGAATATAATAGATAATATAATTATAAATCATAAATCATAAATCATAAATATTCCTTATCACTTTCATTGCATTCGTTTTTTTATATTTTACTTGTAATATAGATAATACACATATTATACATTGATTACTAATTTAAACACTACAACATTGAACAATTTTTTTTTTTATTTTATTTTATTATTAACTATTCAAATTAACAACAACTATCATTATGTTTAGTAAATTAAGAGGAAAATCTCATCATCATGATGCTTCATCATCAACTGAATCTTCAATAAGTGAAAAATCAAATGCAACTCAAAATAATACCACCACCACTTCCACCAATGACACCAAATCAACATCTTCTTCTTCAATTAGATATACACCATTTGAAGAACCATCAAATAAATCTCATATTCCAAAAGAAATTGAATTAACAGATGATCAAAAAAAGAAATATTTAGAAATTTTAAAACATTTTCAAAATCCAGAATTAAAAATTGCAAATAGTGAAGAAGATCATAAAAATCATCATAAAACAAAAGAAATTTCAATAGCTGAAAAATCTTGGTTAACAAGAGAATGTTTTTTACGATATTTACGTGCTACTAAATGGGTAGTTCATGATTGTATTGATAGAATTGAATTAACATTAGCTTGGAGACGTGAATTTGGTATTGGAGAAATAAAAGATTCAGATAATTTAGTTAATGGAGATTTAGTATCAGAAGAAAATGAAACAGGTAAAGAAGTTATATTAGGTTATGATAATGATTCAAGACCTTGTTTATATTTAAAACCAGGTAGACAAAATACTAAAACTTCACAAAGACAAGTTCAACATTTAGTTTATATGTTGGAAAAAGTTATTGATTATATGCCATCAGGACAAGATTCATTAGCTTTATTAATTGATTTTAAAGCTCATCCAATTGGTACACAAGGTGGAAAAATTCCACCAGTTGGTACAGGTAGACAAGTTTTACATATTTTACAAACTCATTATCCAGAAAGATTAGGTAAAGCATTATTAACTAATATACCATGGTTAGGTTGGACATTTTTAAAAATTATTCATCCATTTATTGATCCATTAACAAGAGAAAAATTAGTTTTTGATCAACCTTTTGAAAATTATGTACCTAAATTACAATTAGATAAAGATTTTAATGGTGAAGTTAATTTTGAATATAATCATGAAAAATATTGGTCTAAAATGATTGAAATTGCACAAATTAAAAAAGATAAATATTTTAAAAGATTTGAAAAATTTGGTAGTATAGTTGGATTAAGTGAAGTTGATTTAAGAGGTGATGGTGATGAATTAATATACCCTGTAGAATAGAATAGAATCAATTAATACAATAAAAATAAAAAAGAAAAAAAAAAAAATTAGAAAGAATTTTCTTTCAAATATTAATCTAATATATATGTATATATGTTTATGTATATATATAGTAATATAATAATAATAATGATAATAATGATAACTCTGAAGTTTTTAAGAAATATGTAAATTTATAAAAGTTGCAAAAAAAAATAAAAAATAAAATAAAATATAAAATAAAATAAAATATTTTATTATTAGTACGTTTTTATGCATTGATAATTCCATAATAAAAATATATATCAACAAGTGCTATATAAATTGTATTAGAGCTCTAATGTTAAGATGAATATAGTAAATGATTTTAATTTTCCATCTATAATTTAATTTATTATTTATTTTATTTATTATTCGTTATCTTTCAATAATAAAATGCTTAAATAGGATTAAAAAGTGCCTTATATCATCTAAACAAACGAACGCAACCAAACGCTCCCTAAAAATGAAAAAAACAATTTTTTTTTTTTGATTCTTTTTTTCTATAATTAATATTATGACGTTTTTTTATTTTTTTCAGATTCAATTTCTACAATGTTTAAATTATTAATATTATGTTTGATATAAGAATTTACTCAATATTGATAAATTTATATGTATATAAATATATGTATATATCTAATCCTAAGCAAATGGTATAACGTTACTTTCAGTAGTATTTTTTAAGTTACCAAATCCAATAAGTTCGTTTTCATAATCAACAGCAATATGGAGATATCTGAAAAGAAATGCACCAAATTGTGCTTGATCACCACTTTGTACTATGACTTTACAAACGTATTCATTTTCCTGAGTCGGAGCAATAATAGATTTCAATGGAATTGTAAACGTTCTACCATAAATACTAATATCCATAGTTTTATCTATAATGTCAGCACAAAAAAGATACTTATCAAATTGAATAGGAAGTGTAGCCATAAATTCATTGTATACATCTGGTGGTAAATATGGATAAGGACCACCAGTATCAACTGTATACATTTTATTAACAGTAATATTCTTTCCATTGACAAGAATAGAATCAACATAAGCTTGAATATTAGTACCCTTAATTGATGACCATGAAAATTCACCATCTAATTTTGCAGCATCATATCCACCAATAATAAATTTACCGGTTGAACCATCATTTAAATTTCCTAAATTAAATGAAAAGGCTGCTTTACCAATTTCTCCTGATTCTTTGGCCCTCCAAATTACACTTTGATTATGGTATTGAGGATGACTTACACCTAATATACTGTATCCAAAATGATTTAAATAATCAACAGCACCAAATTCAAGACCTGGAATATTTAAATCTCCAACAGCAAAACTATCAGTGACTATTTCACTATGGTATTGAGGAAGAGGATCACCCCATCCATAGTACATAGTTAAATTTTTACCTTCTTTTTTGGCTGTAGTTGAAGCATTAATATCATAAGTTGAGTTACAACTCAATCCAGGACAACTAGCATCCTTTATAATTATTTGAGCAATTGGTGACCCAGTATCTATAATACAACTAACTTTTTCTTTGTTTGAACCAACGAAAACATCAATGAAATAAAAATAATTAGTACCAATCAATTGGTTAACACCAATTTGAAAATCTCTTTTTTCTAATTCTGTTGGGTTAGTTTCTAATTTGATATCAAATGGAATAACTCCGGCATTCCTTTCTTCAACGGCAACAATTGCATAAGTTTTAATTACAAATGTAATTAAGTATACTAATTGGAAGAGCATTTTTCCTATTTATCAACTTTAACTTTATTCAAAAAAAAAATTAAAATTAAGAAATTTTGACAATTCGACAATTATTCTTGAATTTATATATTTGCTTCCATCTCCTATCATGTTTTATTTTCAATAGATATGGACAAATCGCCGTTATCGCATGAGTTGGAAGTTTACAAACCAGCTAATTGATATAAAAGTTTTTTTTGTTTTTTGTTTTTGAAATTACAATATTAATGGTTAGGTATACTCTTCTTTTTGACAATGGTTAATATAATTTATCTATTTTTTAGATAACGAAATATTTCTCAAAACCGAACCAAAACAAAAAAAAATATAAATATATATTAATCAATAAAGATCAAAAAAAAAAAACAAAAACATAATTTAATATATGTCATAATAATGATATCATGTATATTCTTGACGCAGGCTTTGATATCGTTTTCATATTATTATTTAATTTAACGGTAAATAAACTTACAAAAAATCAAATTGCAAAAAAAAATATCTAAGGCACAAAAAAAAACAAATTTCAACATTGCAAAAGAACAATAAGAGATAAATAGATCAGTGTAAATAACCTTCTTTAGCCTAATATTTCTTGGTTTGTAATTACAAAAAATTAACTAGGAAAAATCCCCGCCCATTACTGTTTTCGATTTAAGGATAAGAAAACGTTTTTATTTTGTTCTAATGTATAAAAATACCTCAAACCATGTTAAATTTTAAAATGTCAACGGTAAATAATAATATGTCTTCATTAAATTGTTCCGTTCCATATATCCCTTTAATTACAAAAATAATAAATGCAAACTTCTTAAAATATTTTTCTGTTGATAGTCACTTTTGGTGATTGGATTAAGAAATAGCAATAATTTAAATTAAAAAGAAAAAAATAATTGTTATAAACGATGTTTAATCAAACAAGAGGACTATTATAGTTTGTTCTAATAATAAGAAAAATTATAGTATCAATGAAATTGGAAATAGCACCTACAAAGGTAGTTATGCTCAAGCTGAATTAATACTTAACCCTAGACTTTGAAAACAGTACTATTAATTGAAACTAAATCAGTTGATATACCATTTTCTTACATTAATTGAGTGATTATTTCAAGAATTCTATTATTTAACAAATATTTGATAATAATTAATATTTATCTAATGTGATTTGAATTTGGGTCTCCCCTTTATCATATCTAAGTCCATACACCGTCCTTTAAAAAATTCTTAGAAAATCTTTGATCAAGATTCATATCTCGCAATTTTTCAAGAACGTGACTTCACACACTATCGGATTTACGTTTACGAGATTCACGCAAACTTTTACAAATTCAACAAAAACGGTCCCTTGGCCCAGTTGGTTAAGGCGCGGTGCTAATAACGCCGAGATCAGCAGTTCGATCCTGCTAGGGACCATTTGATTTTCTTTTTTTGTTTTCTTAACAAATTTTTTTTTTTTTATTAACATTAAATACATTTTTTTTGGTGTTATTGATGATATGAACAATTAAGAATATCAACTGTTTCTTTTTATATCTTTTAAATGAAAATATATTCATTTCTTTTATTTTTTGTAAATTTTTGTTATTATTTCCAACAAACTATTAAAGAAAAAAATTTGAGTGTAATTTTTTATTATGAGTTGCGAAAATTGTTAAAAATTCTAAACAATGTTCACATATATATATGAATACATAAATTATTTACCTCAAGAAGTAAACTATTAAACAGATAGTTCAAGAAATAGAAGTTGCTCAAAAGATTTAGCAAATGGAGTTCAACAGATATACTATTGAGGATAAATATAACAGTGCTTTATTGTATCTAGGGACATCGGTACTAAAATGTAATAGCTGAAAGAATTTTTAATTAGAGAATCAGTAGATACTAACTACTATCAACTTTTTCAAGCAATATGTTTGAAAAAGACCTCTCTAACCGGATAGAATTTAATCCTTTTGTTTAGTTATTCAGTGTGTCATTTGATAGTTGAAATTGAACTATTTTTTTTGGTTGTAAAAAAATTACTAATAAATTTGGTTGTCTACTTTTACTTTTACGTTATCGATAACGAACCAAAAAAAATAAAAAAATAAAATAAAAAAAGAAATATACTAACCCCATAAATCACAATGTCACTAGTTTCGCCCACAAATCAAACACAATTTGATAATGATGAAGTATGTGATGCAAGATTCTATTCTATAATTTCAATACTAACTCAATTTAGATGGATTGGACTATAGATAAGCAAAATCAATTAGAGAAATATATTAGCAAGTACTATGAATCATTATCGAATCCTACTAATTTCTATAGTCAAATTGATTGGAATCACTTAATTAATCAAATAGGTATCAATGATATTGAATTTTTAAAATTGAAAGTTGATGAAATATATGATGAAATAATTAATATTTATAATGGTGAGAATTTAAATATTGATGAAATTGTAGCACACTGGAAAACGAAATCAAATCCATTATTTGAAGAAGTTATACAAATGATAGAAGCCGTGGGATTAGATGCATTTAAATTAGAAAATTTAGATATTCAACCAATTGAATCCGAGCAATTACCACCATCACCACCAAAACAACAACAGATACAACCAACTCAACTTTCAACACCACGTTTCAATTTAGAACGTAATGAAGGATCAACAAGAAAAATTGATATGCCTAAATTAACTAAAACTCAAAGAAGATTATCATTAGATCTAATGCATCCCAAACCAGTTTTTGGTTATCAACAAAGTGAATTAACAAAACCTGCATCAACTGGCATTACGAATATAAATGTAACAGCTAAATCGGATATTGACAAGAAGAAAAAAATATTACCAATACGACGTCCCAGTCCTCAAATAAAACAAAGAAGAACTTCATTAGTTGGAGAACAATTACCTACATATATTAGAAACCAGTTAATTAAAAATAGACCACAGCAAAAAGTAACTCCAAAACCATCTAAAAAACATATACTTGATAAAAAAAGTCTGCCAGTAGCTTCATCATCAGGTGGTGGAAGTTTTAAAAAACCTTCAAGATTACAAAATTTGGTTGCTAATTCCCAATCATTATATGCACATTCAAAAGATCCTGATTCTACAAATACTTCCGATTCAGATCAGAGATTACGTTATGATTCAGATGATGATGATGATGATCATGAATATATACTGCCTGATCTGCTAACTAAATATTATGGTGTTCAATATGAAGATGATGATGATGACGACGAAGATGATGAAGATGAAGATGATGAAGAAGAAGAAGAAAATGATTTTGTAAATGTCCATGGTAGTGTTGGTCCTACAAAAGATGATGATGACGACTATTTATTTAAAATATAAAAATTCTATAATGACTTGATAAATAATAATGAATATTCATACATGAATAATGAAATTGCACTAGTTGGTGCTGTTTTTAAAATACTAACTCCATAACCTTTATATAACCCAAATACCCCTTCTTTTTTAATAATATTAACAAAAATATGAAATGCACTTATATATTTCGTACCATGAACTACTGAATACATTTGACAACGTTTTCTTAAAGTATCTAATGGAAATGTAATACCTTTTGCTGTTGCACCAGCTATAAATCCACAAATAGCTTCAATAAATGGAATATTTTTAAATTTCCCAGAAAAATCTCTTGCTAATTCATAAGTACCAAACATAATCCCCGTAGTTGATGCAACTGATAACATTGCTGGTTGTATACCTACAAACATTCCCAAAATTCCATCATTTTTCATAATTTGTTTAATTGTTTTATTCATTGATAATAAACTTCTTTTTGGATTTGCAACTAATCTTGTTCTTAATAAATCAAATGGGTAAGTAACTAATGTACTTGCTATTCCAGCCCCAACACCTGATATTAATGAATGGATACCTAGTGGTAGTTTAAAATTATGTACCTTTTCTAAATCATTTAATGTTTGACTTAATACTGAGTAAGACCCAAATTGTACACCACCATATAAGATATATAAAATTTCAGCAGGTACATTACCTTTCCATAATGCAATTACTCCTTCTTCACGTAATAAATTTTTAACAATAGTTGGTATTGTTTTTCTATTTTTAAAATTATGTTGTTGTAGTTGAAGTCGTATTTTAATTGTATCTAAAGGTGCTGTTACTGCTCGAGAAACAGCTCCTGATATTGAACCTGCTATTAATGCTTCATATGCAGTTACATCCGAGCCTTTTCGTAGATGATCTTCTCTTTCTTTACTCTCTATATGCATAGTATGATTGATAAATTGTGAGTTTGATATATACAAGATTATGTGTATTATTTTTTTATTTTTTATTTTATTATTTTTTTTTAGTAAGGCATCATCGTCATCGCAAACAAAGATAAGTTGAAAATGTTAAAACAAATTGAGAAAAGAAAGCTACATATTATTATTATTAGACATTATTCTAAATTTCAAGTTCTAGTTTATATTATTGGTTGATATTTTAACAAAATATTTGTTGATCTTACAAATTAATCTTGGATAGATTTCTTGCCCCGGAGTTAAAATTTTCATACCACCAAGTGGAGTTGTTAGTTCTAGTGAGACCAAAACAAAAAAGAAAAAGAAATTTTGGTTCTAAAAGAGAGAACAAAAGAAAAATTTACGACTCAAAACGTTAGCCAAAAAAAAAAAAGACGCGTTAAAAATTTCAATCTTAAACCAAATCTCTTTCTTTATCAACTTTATGAATTTAGATAGACATCCACATATACCAAAACATGTATTTGTTACTATAACAAACAATTTAAATGCTATAGATAGTGTATTATCATTACATTTTACTAATCATACATCTGCTCCTAGAATAGCTAAAATATTAGATCAAGCAGCTAGTTTTGCAAAAAGAAGAATTAAATTTAGTGATTTGGAAAATATATTAGGAATAAATTCAAATTTTTATCAAATTTTAAAAACTGAAGAAGATAAATTAATTAAATTCCCATCAAATGTTCAATTAACTCTGAGAAAAGAAGAATTTATTGAAAATTTAAATGAATGGATTAAAAATAATCAAGAATTAGGATATATTCCAAGTAGATCAATTAATGAATTAGCTAAAATTATATCATCACCAAAAAAAATAATTAAACCAAGATCAGGTAGTTCATCACCTATTAAAATAAATTTTGAAGATTTAAAAAATAATTCATCAAAATTTAAATTTAAAGAAAAAAATGAAAATAAAGAAATTAATAAATCTGGTTTATCATTATTAGAAAGAATTAAATTAAAAGAAAAATTAAAAAAAGAACAATTAGATGAAGAAATTTCAATTGAAGAAAAATATGATATTTATTTATCAAGTAAAATACCCATGATTTATGATGCTATATATCAATTATATGATAATGAACAAGAATCTTTTAAAACATTTTCATTAAATAAATTAATTCAAACTATTCAAGATAGTGCTTCACTTCCAATAGATAGTAATGAAATTTATGATGCTATGAGATTAATTCAATCAAAATTAACAAATTTTAAAATTATTGAAAAAAATGAAATTAAAGTTCTACGAGTAAATAGTTTAAATCGAGATAAAGATTTACAATTTTTAAAAAACATATATATATAAAATTTAAAATATAAGTAATATAAAATAAATAAAAATCTATCAATTATTATTTACAACTTCTTCTTCTTCTTCATCATCTCTTAAAGCAATATCTGCTGGTTGAGAATTCATAAAGAAATGTTTCAATACATTTTCAATGATCCAAGTAACACCCAAATCAACAATTATAGCACCAGTTAATTTCATTTTAAATTCTCCACTCATTGGTACAAATTGCATAGCTTCATTAATTTCTGGTACAAATTCAGTTGAACCAGCAAATGTTAAAGCAGCGACCCCTAATAAACCATAATACATACCTTTATTATCTTTAATACTTTCTCTAAATGGTAAACCAATATAATTAACAGCAAATGTAGAAACTTGTTGAGCCAAATTTAATAAAAACATACCAGTATTTAATAAAGATGGTGTAAATTCTTTTTCTAAATTAATTTGTGGTTCTTTTGGTTCTAAAATATAAATTTCACGAGTAATATAAATTAAAGTAATAATATGAATTGCAAATTGACCTAAAATTGATCCCATAATATAAATATTGAAAATACCATCTTGAGGTCTTTCTTTAGATAATTTTTCTAATGGTCTACCACGAGATATAGATAAGAAACAAACTGATAATAAAATACCAGAAATTGTAGCTTGTCCATCACCAAATTTCATACCTGCTAAATATAAAACTGAAAGTGAATATGATGAAATTAAACAATTTAATGCTAAAATTTTATACATTTGAATAGTTGAAACTAATGCACAACGACCTTGACGAATAATATGAGTAACAGTATTAACATTTGCTAATTTTGAAGTAAATGGAGCAGCAACTGAAGCATCACCTAATTTCAAAGCAGGTACTTCATCTTCAGCTTCAGCATCATTTAATGCACCAAGAATAGTATCAGCTAATCCATCATTTTGAGCTTTAGCTGATTGACCTTTTTCTAATGGTTTAACTTCTTGTTTCATAGCAATTGCAACAGCTTTTTTCATATCTTCAGTAATTGTAACACCTTTCTTTTCCATAGCTTCTAAATATTTAGGATTTGAAGGACCTGGTGGATATAAATGAGCAATAATTGGTGGAACTGGTGGTGGTGGTTTATTCCAATTAGTAAATAATGTTACTTGTTTTTCATAAATTCTCATTGTTGCTTCAATTTTTCTATTTTCAGCAATTTTTTTCATACCTTCTTCAGTACCATTTAATAAAGCAACACCAATATTGGCTTGTTTTAAAGCACCAACATCATTAGTACCATCACCACACATTAATGTATTATAACCAGCATCTTTTAATGAAGTAATTATAAATTCTTTTTGTGTTGGAGAAACTCTAGCATAAACCCAAGTATGTTTTAATAAATCTAAAATTTGTTCATGTTCACTCAAAAAACTTAATGCATGACCAGTTATACAAATATCGTATTTTTTAAATAAATCAGTATCAATTTTATCAGCAGAATTATAAGGAATAATAACATTTTCATTAACACTTCTCCAAACTAAATTATCATTTTCACCAATTTCATGATGTTCTTCAGGAGCATCTAAAATTAAAACGTCTTTAGTAGTAATTACAACTTCTTTAGCAACATGACAAGCAGTTAATGGATTATCACCAGTAATCATAATTGAACGATGAGATGATTCATTCAACATTTTAATAGTTTCAATAGCATCATCTTTTAATGGACAATGGAAAACAATAAATCCAGCAAAATGTAATTTAGATTCAACATCTTCACGTTTAACTTTGTTAACAACAACTGATGAATCTAAATATTTATAAGCAAGAGCCAAAACACGAGAACCTGATCTTGTAAATGATTTAAAAATTTCTTCATAATTTTCTGGAGCATCAATAACCATTTTACGAATAGTTTCTGGAGCACCTTTAGCAGCAACAAAATGTTTACCTGGAATAGTATTAATAGAAGAAATAGTTGATGATCTTTTTAAAGCTGAAGAAAATTGGAAACGACGTAAAATTTTAATTTTTTCAGCTTTACCATTTTTACCTTCTCTAGTAACAATATCTTTAGCACCAACTTCCCAATGAGCAGCATTTAAAGTTGCTTGTTCCATTGGATCACCAACAACTTCACCATCATCTAATTTAACTAAAGCATGAGCTGAACCTAAGACTAATGATGTAGTATCTGGAGCATCTTCACATTTATGTAAATGATGAATATCATTTTCAGAGAAACCAGCTAAACCTTCAAATACTAAATCTTCAGCAGTTAAAGTACCAGTTTTATCAAAACAACAAACATCAATTCTACCAGCTAATGGAATTCTAAATGGTTCAGTACAATAAACATAGAATTTTTGTAATTTACCTAATGATGAATTGACAGCCATGGTTAATTCCATAGGTAATTCAGGTGGAACAACAGAAGTAATAACAATAATACAATCTAAAATTAATTTTGATTGAATTCTACCCATTCTTGTACCTTCAACCCAAACATACCATGAAGCAGCAATAGCAAAAATTAATAAGAATAAAATAAAAAAGAAAGCTTCTTTATTACCAATTGAAACTTTTTCACTTGAAAAGATCATCATACGAACTAAAGAACCTTGAGAAGTTTCAAAACCAGTTTTTGTAACAACAGCAAATGCACCATTATCTGGAGCAAGAGGAATAATTGGATTTTCTGGTTTAGAAACTTGTAAAGCCATAGTACCACCATGTAAAATAGAATTTTTATCAACACCTTCTGGTTGTAAATTTTCATCAGCTGGTCTTAATTTAATTGATTCTTTTAATAATGGAGTAGATTCACCTGATAACATTGCTTCATTTACAATAGCTGAACCATCAACTAATAATAAATCACATGGAATAGCACTATCATCATTAGTTCTAGTAATAGAAACTAAATCACCTGGTAATAAATCAGTAGTTGGAATTTCAACCCATTTACCATCTCTATGAGCATAAATGTCATATGGTTTAATACCCATACTTTGAAATTCTGACATAGTAGTTCTTCTTTGGAAAACAGTTGTCATTTCAAATGAAACTAACATAAATAATGAAAATAATGAATAATACCATTGTTCATCCATACACCAAAGTGCAACACAAAAAATTTGGAAAACAAAAAATGGAGCAACAGCATGTTCTTTAAATAATTCCATAAATGTTGGAATTGGAATATCAAATTTATTTAAACCATAATTTCTAATTTTTTTTTCTAAATCACCAGATAAACCTTTTGTATTTTGATAAACTGATAATTTTGGTAATTCATCATAAACAAATTCAGGTGGAGAAAATTTATTAATTTCGGAATGGAATAAATGTCTTCTTTTTTGATATAAGAAACTAACTTGTTTTTCACCATCATGGAAAGTTTCACGATTAATTTCACAAATTTCACCCATACCTGAATTTGGGGCCGGAGTAATTTTAATATAACTAGCTTCACTGATTTTATCAACTTTACTATAATTAAATTTAGCATTAATATCAATATTCCAATGAGGCATTAACCAAAATAATAAATTAATTGATACAATAGTAATAGTATATACAAAAGTCCATTCTTTACCAACAAAATATTTTTCATATTGAGTAAAATACAATTGTAGAAAGATAGGATAAACTATAGTGAATGGCCAAACATATGGTCTTAGAATCAAAGATTTAGGGACCAACAATTCAGCATCTTTAATAGCTGGATTGGCTACTATATCTGACATAATTCTATAAAAGTCTTTGTTGTTTGATATAGAAAGAAGAGATCACCACGTAAATTTGCCATTTATTTTTTTTTTTTTTTTTTTTCATCCAACAAAATTAATTTTTTTTTTACTAGTTAAATGAACACGAGAATCTTTTTTAGTTTTTTTCTGTCTGGTTAATAAACAAATTAAAGATTAGAAAAAATTACTGCAAAAAGATAGATGAGATAAACTTTGATGATGATGTAAAATATCTAACTACTGTCTATTATGGAATCTTCTAACTATTAAGAAAAATATTTTCCTTTATTTAGATCCAGTGACCTTACATACAAGAAAGAGAAGAAAACTTACCACTAAAAATGAGTTCATCGCAAACATCGCACGGCCAAAAAATCGAACCAAGATATTAGATATAGATATGGATATCGAATTCATATGGTTTGATATTCTTCTATCGATTTTCTAAAAGATATAACATCACATTATCTATAAGAGAAGTGATCCCACCAAGTTTTTTTTTTTTTTGGTTCTTTTAGTAAGCTGGTGAAATCTTGATATATAGAAAATTTTTATTCTTGGAAATTTTCTTGGAAAGAGTTTTCTCTTATTTATATTATAATATATATGCAAAGATGTTTTTGTAAGCAAAGTTAGGTATAGTTTATATTGCAAGATTATTAATTCCTTTAATAATAATAAGGTTGCATTGCATCCATTTAATTGTATTGGTAACAGTAACAAAAAAAAATAAAAACTGTGGCTCACTCTCATCATCATAAAAGATCATATTTATAATGGGATGATATTTCCAAGATAATTTTCTATCATATTTCTCTTACCATAAACAATAATGTCTTTTCAAAAGATTCCTATTATTGATTTAAATCTTGCATTTGATCCAACAACTAGAGATCAATTTTTAGAAGAATTAAGAGATGCAACTATCAATGTTGGTTTTTTACTATTGAAAAATTATGAATCATTAGGTCCAACACAAGAAGAATTAGAAGAAATTAAACAACTTTCATTAGATTTTTTTGCATTACCTGAGGAAATTAAATTGAAATGTGAAATGATTAATAGTCCTCATTTTTTAGGTTATACTAGATTAGCTAATGAAGTTACTGCTTCACATACTGATTGGAGAGAACAAATTGATTTGGGGACTGAATTACCTGCACCAGGAAAAGATGAACCAATTTATAGAAATATTGAAGGTCCTAATCTTTGGCCAGATTCTGAAGCAATTCCTAAATTTAGACCAATAATTGAAAATTTTATTGCTAAAATGACAAGATTAAGTGAAAATTTTAGATATTTAGTATTAGAATCAATTGGTTTAAATAAAAAAGCATTAGATGGATATTTTAAACCTAATCAACAATGTAAAATGAAATTAATTGCATATCCAGATAGTTCACAATTAGTTGGTACAAATTCAGTTGCATTAAATGATACCCCACAAACTAATCAAGGAGTTGGACCTCATAGAGATTCTGATTTAATTACTTATATATATCAAGCTACCCCACATGAAAATTCTTTAGAAGTTCAAAATTTCCAAGGTAAATGGATTCCAGTACCAAATATTCCAGGTCATTTAGTTGTAAATAATGGACAAACTTTAGAAGCAATAACTCAAGGTGTTTGTAAAGCAACAATTCATCGTGTTTTAATTCCAGAACCAGGTACAGGTACTAGAATATCAATACCATTTTTTTCCACTATAGATTTAGATAGTTCTAAATCAGCAGTTGATGAAATACCAAAAGAAATTATTTCAATTAAAGAAGAAAGAGATAAACGTATTCAAGATTGGGCAGTTGATATTGGTTTCCAATTTATTCCTGATGTAAGTAAAGAACCAGTTGGTTATTCTGTATTTAGAAATAGAATCAAATCTCATCAAGATGTTTCAAAAAGATGGTATCCTGAGATTTTAAAGGAAGTTCTACAAGAATATAGTTATTAAATAGTTTTATTGTAAATACATTACACATATGAGACTGATTGATGTTAGAGATGCAATATTATCCTCATTTCGGTACAGATATTCATTTGATTAATAAAATGACAACACTTTTACTTCTATATTCCTGAACTTAGCATTTGGATACAATTATAGGTAGATATTGGTTCAAGAAAGGGGCTCATAACAGGTAAATCGGGCTTAGCGATACAATTGTTGTTATTGCTACATTTTCCTTTTTTTAAAAAATAAACTTATACATTAAAATAATTTATACAAATTATACAATTAAATTCAATAGAATTCAATTAATTTATTTTGATTCAGTTTTTGAATCAGATTTGGTATCTTTTGAATCTTTTTTGGAATCATTTTTATGAGCATCACTATAATCAGAATAAGCTTTTTTAGCTTTTGATTGTAAATCACCATCACCTTGGAAATCTTTATAAGTAGTTGAAGCATCTTCAGCGGTAACTTTACCTGAACTGACAAATTCTTGACCTTTTTTAACTAAATCGTCTAAACCCATTGTTGATTATAATTATCTATGAAATTGATTATGATAAAAAGAAAAGAAGTAAAAAAAAAAAGGGAGAAAAGAAAAAGAAAATAGAAGAAACGTCAAAAAAAAAAAATTGGAGAATAACAACTGTATTTATACTAGACGTTATCATTGTCACGATCGTCGAGACTTTAATCTAAATAAATAAATCAATAACCAGGATATATATAAAACCTAATGATGTACATTGACTAATTTGGTCTCCTATAAGTTTTAACTTTGCTAAAATAGTTTTATTGATTATATAATCTGAAATTTTTGGTTTATTGTTTTGCCGTTTGTGGATTTGCCTTTCTCTTTTTGCATCAACGCGAAAAATGAAATTTTCAATTCGAAATTACGTAATTGAATTAAATTGAATTGAATTGAATTAACTTGAGCTTTTGGAACCTTAATCGTTATTCAAAAAATCGGGTTTTTTATTTTTTTTTTAAATGTAAATTAAAACTTTATACCAATTCAATTATAAGAGTTTTTTAATAATTTCGAAGGAAGAATAAACATATGAAAAAAGAAAAAGAGAAAATAAGATTTTTGAAAAAGGTTAAATAATATTCCCAAATTGATCTCATGCTAAGATGATTCACAAAATCTAAATTCTGTTTCATGTTCCATTCCAACATAATTCCACTTATAGAAACATCAAACAAAACAGAACAAAATTATAAAGATATATATAAAATAGTACCAACATTCGGTCACAAGAGTTTAAAAACCTTTAGTTCTCTTTATGTCACCTTAGTTATCGCGATTGTTTGCTCCCAAAATCTCTACTAATTTGTGAGTGTCACATGAAAAATATTTCGCTTATATCTTACAAACATTTAATACTTCTTTTAACTTATTTATATTTACTATATATATATATATATTACATCTAAAGTTTTAAATTTTCTAAGATTGCAATAGTTTGTTCATAACCTTCAATTTCAGCAACAGTTTTTTCTAATCTTTTTTGGGCACCTTCTTTAGCTTCTGGGTTTGTTTTTTCAGTAAATTTACTAATTGATTCATCAGTTTTCTTTTTATTTTCTTTTGCTGAATCTAATTTTTTATTAACTTTAGCAATTTCTGCATCTAAATCAATTTGACCTTTAACTAATACATGAACAGTACAATCTGGTCCAATTGCTTGTAATGCACAACCTGATGGAACATCATTAATAGATTTAACAACAGATATTTTTTCAACACCTTTAATTAAAGAAACAATTGAATCTTGTTGTTCAGAAGCAATAGCGAAAATTTTTTCATCTGATGATTCAACATAAACTTGACCATTTTTCAATATATTATATTGAGATAATAAAGATCTTGCACCTTTAGTAATTTCAAGAACTAATTCATAAGCATTTAATGAATCTTCACTATAAAATTCTTCAACAAATTCTGGATATTTAGCTTTCATTATAGTTTCAGTTTTATCACCTTCACGTCTTGGTAATCTTTGCCACATTTCTTCAGAAACAAATGGCATAAATGGATGAATTAATCTTAATGCACCATCAATACAAGTATATAATGTATCTTGAGCTGATTTCTTTTGTTCTGGAGTACCATCTTGAATTAATGATTTAGAATTTTCGATATAAACATCACATAATTCATACCAAAAGTTATAAATGTGACTAGTAGCATCACCAAAATTACGTGATTCTAATGATTCATTAGTATTTTTAGCAGCAATAGTTAATTTATGTAATATCCATTTTTCAACTAATGATTCTTTACCAGTTAATGAGGAAGTTTTTTGTGGAACATAATCATCACCCAATCTACCTAAAACGAATTTAGTAGCTTGATAAATTTTATTACAGAATTTTCTATAACCTTCAACTCTTAAAATATCTAAATTGATATCTCTACCACCAGTACTATAAGCACAAAGAGCAAATCTTAAAGCATCAGTACCACATTCTGGAATACCATTTGGATATGATAATTTTTGTCCATCAGTTGCTTTTTTCAATTCTCTTGGATCCAAATTACCAGTTAATAATTTATCATGTAAACCTTTTAATGGAATACCAGCAATAACATCTAATGGATCAATAACATTACCTAAAGATTTAGACATTTTACGACCTTGAGCATCTCTAACTAATGAATGACAGAAAACTTCTTTAAATGGAACTTTACCAGTTAATTTTAATGACATTAAAATCATTCTTGTAACCCAAAAGAATAAAATATCCCAACCAGTTTCTAACATTGACATAGGATTAAATAATTCCATATCTCTAGTTTTATGTGGCCATCCTAAAGTAGAAATTGGCCATAAACCAGATGAAAACCAAGTATCTAAAACATCTTCATCTTGTTCCAAAGTAAATTTCTTATCAGCAAATTTTTTATTAGCTTTTTCTAAAGCTTCTTCTTCAGTTCTACCAGAAATCCAATATTCATTATCTAATTTATCATGTTCTTCATTTTCAATATTAACAAAATAAACTGGACATCTATGACCCCACCATAATTGACGAGAAATACACCAATCTTGAATATTTTCTAACCATTGGAAATATTCAGCTTCTGAAGTTTTTGGAGTTATAACAATATCACCATTTTTAACAGCAGCAATAGCATCTTTAGCCATTTCTTGTTGATTAACATACCATTGTGGTTTTAATAATGGTTCAATAATATCACCTGATCTTGAACAAAGTGGAATGGTCATTTCATTATCTTTTTGTTCAACAAATAATCCTTTTCCTTTCAATTCTTCAATAACTTTAGCTCTAGCATCAAATCTTTTCATACCTTGCCATTCAGGACCACAATTTTCATTCAAATAACCATCATCAGTATAAATATTTATAAATTCTAAATTATTTCTTTTACCAGTACTATAATCATTTTGATCATGAGCTGGAGTAATTTTAACAGCACCAGTACCAAATTCCATATCAACGGTTTCTGCATCACAAATAATTGGTAATTTACGATCTAAAAATGGATGTAAAACATATTTACCATGTAAATGTTTATATCTTTCATCATTAGGATGTACTGCAACACCGGTATCACCAAAAATAGTTTCAGGTCTGGTGGTAGCGACAGTCAATTTTTCATCAGAATTTTCAACTTGATAAGAAAATGAAGTTAAAGTACCAAATTCAATTTTATTATCGTAACCCGGAACATCTAATAAAGTTCTACCTGGAATATTTTTATTATCAACTTCTAAATTTGAAATTGCAGTATTTAATTTAACTGACCAATTAACTAATCTTGAAGCTCTATAAATAGTACCATCTTCATGCATTTTAACAAAAGCTTCAGTAACAGCTTCTGATAAATCAGGATTTAAAGTGAATTTTTCTCTAGACCAATCATATGATGCACCTAATTTTTTAAATTGATTTTTAATTCTTTGATGATAATCATTTTTCCAATCCCAAACTTTTTCAATAAATTTTTCACGACCAAAATCATGTCTTGATTTTTTTTCTTTAGCCCAAATTTGTTTTTCAACAACTGATTGTGTAGCAATACCAGCATGATCAAATCCTGGAATAAATAAAGTAGTTTTACCTTGCATTCTATTCCATCTAATTAAAGTATCTTGAATTGAAACAGTTAAAGCATGTCCAATGTGCAAAGCACCAGTAACATTTGGAGGTGGACATGGAATTGAAAAGACACCTTCTTTTTTAATATTACCATCTTCAGTTAATTCAGGTTCAAAATATCCTTGTTTTTCCCACCATGCATACCATGAACTTTCAACATTTTTTGGATTATAAGCTTTAAATGAAGGATCTTCTAAAGAAACTAAAATTTTTTTATCACCTGTTTTAGTTTGATCAATAAATTCTGGAATTGGTTCAGCTGCTGGTTTTTTTTCTTTTTTAGCTTTTTTTGATTCATTATTAGTAGCTGGTGCTGATTTGGCAGCAGCTGCTTGCTTAGCTTTTTTAGCATTAAATTTAGCTAATTTTTCAGCTTTTTTTCTTTCATTTTCCAATTGTTTTGCTGTTTTTGGTGGTTCTCCATTAGTTGGTTCTGGAGTATTGGAATCAACTGAAGGTGTAGTTGATTCTTCAGGCTTCGTTGTATCACTCATATTGTATTTAAATTGCTTTCTAAACAAATTCGAATTATTATAAACTGGTAGATTACTTCTTTTAATTATTTTGGGAAAGAGTAATCTACTAGAAAGCATATATTTTCTGAAAGAAGAGATTTAGAAAATTTTAAATACAATCTGAAAATTTTTTTTTTTTTTTTTTCGCTTTTGTTAAAACAGTTTTGAAATTTTTCTATGTATTATTTTTTAGTGTATTTTTTTTTTAGTGGAGAGAGATTGAAACAACACGATAAAAGAAAACTGAGTCATAACTTTTTTTAAAGTTATAGATAACATCATTATCATAAATTATTCATTAATATATATAATACAGTTTTAGTAAGATATTTAAATTTATCCTAACCTCATCTTTTTATTGCTTGTTTCATCTGATGACTCTTCATTGTTTTTTCGTTTACTTAAACCATTTAACCATTTACTCCTTGGTTTTTGTTTATTATTTCTAATTCCATTACTACCAGAAATTATATCATTGCTAAATAAATCTGATTCATTTAATTGATTGAGTATAATATTTCCTAAATCTTGATCTAACAATTTTTTACCTTGTGAATTTTCTTTATCTTTTTCTTTTTGTTTTTGTAATCTATCCATCATTGCTTTTGACATTCTAGCATTGGTATTTGTATTAATTTGAATTTGACCTATTTTTCCTGTTCCACCACCATTTCTACTCATACCTAAACCAATTTCTTCACCAAATCCATCCATTATAGTATCTTCTTCTTTTCCAAATTCCATTTTATTTTGAGCTTTACGTAATTCAGACATTTGAAATCTTTCTTTCATTTTTCTAAATCGTTTACCACCTCTTTTCTTTGATTTTTGTTCAATTGGCGCCGGTAGCGCCTTGTCTTGTGATTGCTCTGGCGGTGCTAATAATTTATCAATCTTTACCTGTATTTCTTCATAAAATTTCTTACCCATTTCACCTTCTGGACTTGATTTTGATAAATCGATTCTGGCTGCTAAAATAATTTTCCCACTAATAATTCTCATTACTGATCGTATTATCTCCGGGGGTAAATATTTAACAAGTTCACTATGATATATATATCCAGTTTGTCGTATATTTCTTGTCGCTGTTTTGGTTGTAGATGATAAGTCTCTAACACCTAATGAAGCAAGATTGCATGATGGTGTTAATGCTAATTGTTTTAATGAACCTGTTGCAATTAATAATTGTGATGTTGTGATTGGTCCAACTATAGTAGAAACATTTGGTGCAAACTTGGATAATTTTCTAGAAATAAATGAAGATAAATCTCTAAATATTTCATCTAATTCTAACACCAATACTCCACATGATAATATTTTGATCATATCTTCTTCAGATAAAATAAAAAGATCTTGAACTTGTTGCAAAGCTGCCATGATAATTACTAAAACTTTTTCATTACTTACTATTGATTTCATATCTTTTTCATGTGATTTAATATTAGCAAGATCTTGTTTAATCAACATTACAAGTCTAACATAATCTATTGGATTAACTATTAATGATTCTAATTCTGGGAAAACTAATTTATATTGCATTTTAATTAAGGAACAAAATACCAAAATTTCATTATTAATTATTGTTGATAATTCATTAACTGTTATTATAAATTTATATTCTTCTGATTGATCCATTTCATTATCTAAAGATGATAATAATTCTAAATAATCACTTTCTTCGTCATTTGAAAATTTATTAATCTTTTCTCTTAAATCAGAAATCAAAGGATGAACTTTAGATAAACTAGTTAAATCAGTGACATTTTCAATATCAGGATGATTGAGAATTGTTTGAAAAGAATCTGCAATAGAATTCGATAGAATCAACTCATTTAATCTATCTTGGAATGACTTATCTCCATTGTCAGATTCTCCAGATTTTTCTTGACCAACATCTTCTACCAAATCTTCTTCTTCAATTTCAACATTTTCTTCATCCAGACTTTCTAAATCTGCCAATAATTCCTGTTCATAATCTGTCATATTGGTAGTTTGTTTTAGGTGGTGGTGTTGCCAATTATTTTTTGCTAAAAAAAAAAAAAACACTAGAAAAAAAAAACAAGCACCAAAAAATATTCGATGAGATATTCTATATTTTAAATATTTATTCAATTATTCAAACATGTCATTTCAAGTTAAAACATCAGTATTAGATAACTCAGATGGATCAGCAGAGTTGATAATAGGAGGAACAAAAGTATTGGTTTCAGTATCAGGTCCAATAGAGCCTAAATTACGTCAAGAATTACCAAATCAAGCAAGTTTAGAAATTATAGTAAGACCAGCAAAAGGATTATCTTCAACTAGAGAAAAATTACTAGAAGATAAATTAAGACAATTATTACAATCAATAATAATACGTTATAAATATCCTAGACAATTGATCCAAATCGTCGTACAATTTTTAGTTGTTGATGAACCAGAAGAATATACTTGTAATGAATTAAATGCAGCAATAAATTGTTGTTATTTTGCTTTAATAGATGCTGATATTGCCTTATATAATTCATTTGTATCAGTTGTTGCATGTATGAATTCAGGAAATTTAATCAAAGAACCAGTTGGTGATGTTTTAGTTACTAGTGATTCTCATCATGTCATATGTTTCAATATACAAGAAGAAAAAGCTAATAAAATACTATTATTAGAAAGTCAAGGTGAATTTACAGAACATGAATTATTTAATATATTATCAAATACAGTTCTGGAAGCTGAAAATTTACATCAAGAACAACGTAAATTTATAAAAGAGAAAATAGAAAAAGATTATGTTTGGAAGAACTAAAAAATGCTATATATATATAATACTAATAAACAAAAAATAACCTAAATTTAAAAAATGTACAACATACCCTTCAATAAAAAATTAATACAAAGTAGCCAATGGATCTAGTCTACCTGATCTTGGTCCAGCACCACCACCTAAATTTAATAAATTTATTTCACCATTACCGAATTTATTATTTGGATTAGATTTATGTTTAAATGTAAAACCAATAAAATTATTTTGTTGAATTTTACGAACACCTGATTTTTCCAATAATTGTTCATTTTGTTCTTGTCTTGCAAATACATCTTTATATTTCATCATCATTTCTTCATCTTCGAAATCATCAAAATAACCAGCATCTTCTTCATTATCCAATTGTGGAGTAAATGGAGGTGTACGTTCTCTTAATTTATCCCAATCTCTAATATCACTAAAATAACTAATTTGTTGAATTTGTTTAAAATTTCTTAAACGTGATGATGGTGATGCAATTAATTTAACAATTAAATTCCAAGTACGATCACTAAATACAAATCTGCCATCTTTTGTTTGTGGTCTTCTTAAAGCAGTTTTCCAATGTTTCAAATTATAATAAGTTTCTTCTTGTTTAGAACCAGAAAATGGTGGATAACCACATAAAGCTTCAAATAACATACAACCCAATGACCAATAATCAATAGTATAATCATAATTTTTACCTTCTAATACTTCTAATGCCATATAATCTGGTGATCCAACAATTGAATTTGCTAAATTATGATGACCTTGACTTTGTTTAAAAAGTTTTTGTCTTTCATTCATTAATCTTGAAGGTATTTGATAATTATCTAAATCTTCTAGATTTTTTAATTTTATTCTCATAGATTCAATTCTATCATTAGAAACAGTACCAGCAGCTAAACCAAAATCAGTTAATTTTATATGACCTTTTGAATCAATTAAGAAATTTTCTGGTTTTAAATCACGATGAGTAAAACCTAATTCATGTAAAGAATTAACTGCAGCAAACATTTCCAGTATATAAAATCTTGCATGTGGAGGAATTAAATAACCAGTATTATTTAATAAAGTTCTAAAATCACCACCAGGTACAAATTCCATAGCAAGGAAAACTTTTTCAGGATCTTGGAAAGCATATAATAATTTAACTAACCATTCACTTCTTGTATTTGTTAATATATCTCTTTCAGTTAAAACATGTCTTGTTTCATCTAATTTAACTAATAATTTTTTATTCAATACTTTTAATGCACAAATTTCTCTTGTATCTTTCTTTCTTGCTAAAAATACTTGTCCATAACCACCTTGACCAACTTGAGTAATCATTTCAAAATCTTTATGTTTTGGTTTTAATCTTCTTTTTCTTAATAAAGCTCTTTCTCTACCAATATAATTTTTCCATTCTAATTGTTGTCTTTGAGAATCATTAGCAAAATTTGGATCAGTTAATAATTTATTTTCAACAAATGCTGTTCTTTCTCTTCTACTAATAACATAATCAAACATATCACAATAAAAATCCAAAAAATATAATTGTGCTACTGATGCTAATCTTTTAGTTTTAGGATTATTGGCACGTTTATAAAATTCTTCTTCCGATAATTTATGCCTTTGGTTTATAGGTGGTTGTAATTGACTAATATTATCTTGCAATGCTCGTATATTATTATTATTATTATTATTATTATTATTAACATTAGTGAAAAGTTCTTGTTTTTGAATTGGTGTTGGTGAAAGAGGAGGTTGCTGGAATCTTGAGTTTTTATATGGTGAATTAGTTGGTGAAGTATGTAAAATAGATTTAGTAGGAGAATTCAATGGAGTAATATTTTCTTTATTAAATTGATTGGTATTTTGATTATTATTATACTGAGATTTGGCGGTTGATCTATAACTGGTATCAATATCCATCATATTACTTGAAATTGAAACATTTTCCATAGATTGTGATATATCTGATACCTCTTGAATATGCAGATGTTTTGGTGATCTATTAAAGAAACTAGCCATCTTTGTTGTCATCAGTAGGTAGTTGTATTAAGTAATGATCTTGATTTAAAAAAAATAACAATAAAATAAATTTTTTGTTTCTAGAAAAAGTACTTTTTTTTTTAAATGAGGAAATGGTTGCTATTATATATATATATGTTAGCAATTCGATAATTTTAAAATGAAACAAGGCAAGGAAAGGATTGTATAAATTCAATTTAATTAAGGAAAATCTGGATTTGTGTATAAAAAAAATATTAGTGTTTTTTTTATATGACTTTTTTTGGATCTCTTCAAATTTTCTTTTGTTTACATTTTGCACCAATTCGTACTTTTTATAATAAAGTACCAAATTTTTAAACAATTATACAGCAGGGAATACATAAATTTATTAAATAGAATTATGAAATTTGATGGAACATTAGCGATTTTGAATCATTCCATTCCATCAGAAAGTTATTAATGTTCCTCAAATGGTAATTTTCTTTTCAGTTGATTTATATTGATTTTTTTGAAATATTATATTTTTACTCTCATAATCTTTTTTTTTCTTTGATGCTATCTTCTTATTCTATTTTTTACTATGATTTCTTTTTTTAAAACAACATCTTATCAAAAGTTTCAATGAAGGAATCAGAAGTGTTTTAAAAGTATAAAATTAAAGTTCAATCTATAATTTTGATAAAACAAAAGATCTAATATTTCATATACATATAATAAGGAAAAAAAAAAATTAAAATTTAAAAATCTGTTTGGGATAAAAAAAAAATTGGTAGTGATTTCAACTTCCACAAATTTATTTTTCTGGTTTCAAATTTATTAAAAAAACGACTGGCATTTGAAACAACTATCATTAATCGTCTTTGTTACTAGTGATAGTTTCAAAACTATACTACAATTAATAGTTTTGTAACATGATAAAAAATAATAAATTGTATTTTTCGAAATCCAAGATTTTTATTTGCCTATAAATTTATTTATTAGACGACAAAAATAGGAAACACCGCGAACAATTTCGAACTTGGTCTAGTATATAGTAATATAAAATTTATGGATTATTTTTTTGACTTTTTGAAAATCCCTATTCATCATCATTAATTTTAGAAATAGAATGACAAGAAGGGACAACACTACTAAAAACACAAAATTCTATTGTATTGTAATATCAAAAAGCGGTAGAAGAGGTATATTTGACTCCAAATCATTATACGAAAAGAAAAAAGTTGAATGGGATGGTAATGCTTTTGGACATTTTGAAACGTATCAAGAAGCAGAAGAATTCATGAATAAAAATGGTGATGGCCCATTTAGAGGTATTAAGGGTGGCAAACGTGATTTCTGTTACGCTGTTGCATATGGTCGCCAGCCTGGTGTATATTATGACTATGACAAATTTATGGATCAAATAGAAAATTATCCAGGAAGTGAGTTTGAAATTTGTAAGACTAAAGCAGATGCTAAACGTTTTATCGAGAAACATAGATTGATTCCACAAAGAACTGTTGATGGTTATAAATATATTACCTATAAAGAAGCAGATAAGTGTGATGTATACGTACGCTTAAAAGTACCAACTAATCCTAATCAAACCTGTGGTATTGGAGTAGTATTTAGCGAAGAACAATATGATAGTTTTTCATTTTCCACTCCAGTAGGTAATGACTACCATAAAAGGTTAAGACCACATCTTATATCATTATTGGAAGCTTTAACGTCGATTAAAGAAAAAGATCAAAATTTTGCCAATTGCGTATTCAGTCTTTATACTGCTTCACCAAATGCAATCAAACATATAACGCAATTTGCTCCTGTATGGTACAACAAATTCGGGGATGATTATAAAAATTGGAAAACCTCAAGGAATAGAACAATAACTAATGCTGCTCTTATAGGTGAAGTATATAAGTTGTACAATAGTATTCAAGAGAAGTATAAAAAAAGAAATTGGGGAAAATTCGAAATACTTCTTAACAATAATAACCTGGATATTGATAAGAAAGCTACAAAGTTAGCTTTCAAGGGAATAAGATGGTGAAATTAATACTTTAAAGACTTGTATAAATAACTTAAATATATTTCTAAAAACATTCTTATTTAACTTCTCTTTATGTTATATCTTGGGGACTAAGTTATGCTGCAATGTCAACTATAATTATATGCAGGTCCAAAGAATAAGCAAGGAAGCTAGAAATTGGTTAAAAATATAACAAGAGGTAAGTATAATTCCGGTAACATTTATTGTGAACAATATATATATATATATGGAAACTGTTCAGTAAATTATCTGTTTTTGGTATTTTAGTTGAAATCTTGGCAATTTTAACAAAATTGTACTTACCTCTGGCTAAAAATATTTTTGATAATATTTTTTATTTAAAATTAGTTCATAATTTTTTTTGCTGTTGAAAACTATCTGACTATACAACCATAAAAAAAAAATCGACAATTTTCATTACTTAAACAATGACCTTGTATTATTGTATAGCTCAATCATTGTCAGGGAGAATAGGTATATTTTATGATAAAGGTGAATACAGATCAAAAAAGTATTCTTGGGATGCTCAAGTTTGTGGAAAATTTGATAACTATGAAGATGCAGTTGAGTTGATGGATAAGCTCAGCAATGGTCCTTATCAAGATTTTAATAAATTTTATGCTGTTGCTTATGGTCGATCACCAGGTGTTTATACGAATTATGAAAAATTTATGAATCAAATTCAGAATTTTGTGGGAGCAGAATATGGAGTATTTTCAAGTAGAGCAGAGGCAAAAGAGTTCAATAGGTGTGCAAAACGAAACTCAAGTAGAGTAGACTCAGAAGGAAATATGTACACAAAGTATATTGAAAGTCAAGATTGTGGTGCTTACATTAGTTCAGTAGTATTTGATGATGACGAAGGAAGATTCGGTGGAATGGGAGTTGCATTCGACACCGATGCTGTTCAAGATATATCTGAACGATTCGACATGCATGATAATGAAAGACATCCAACATCAAATAGAGCAATTTTATTTGCTTTAATACTTGCATTAGAAAATATTGAAGAACATATTACTACTGAAGCTGATACTATCTTTGCAATTTATACCAATTCACAATTTTTAATACACTGCCTTTATAATTTAACACCTACATGGGTAGAGAAATTTGGAGAAAATTATAATAATTGGAGAAGTCTAAAAGACCGAAAAATAGACAATGCTGATCTTTTACTTAGAGCTCACAAGTTATATACTAGAATTCAAGATATATACGAAGATAGACAATGGGGAAATTTCCCATTATTCAATATTCAACAATGTGGGAATGGTGCTTGTATGGATCATTCACAAGAATTAGCTGGTGATGCTGCCTGTGAAATGAGAGATGGCGAAGACCCATTGGACCTTTTAATGCGTAAAGCTGCTTATGACGAATATGTTAATTCTATGATAGGAAGTATTCCTAGTGGTGAAATTGGATTTATACCACCGTTTGACTCATTTATGTAGTTGTTAATAGTTGATTGAATTATTAGTTTATGTCAAATAAATATATTCAAGTAACAGAGTTAAAGAATCTAGATAAATATAACTTTTTTTGCCTTATCTGAAATGCTTCTTTGTTTAAAGTTAACATTTTTAGGTTTTATCTCACGATTTTTCTTTTTCCTATTGGAACGCGCTTTTGAATTTTTTTTTTTACATATCAATTCTTAAATTATCGATAATATGGTTTATTATATTTTAAAATCATTAGCAGGAAGAAGAGGTATATTCATAGATGAAGATGACTTTGAAGCGATGAAGTATTCTTGGGAAGCTCAAATATATGGAGAGCTGCAGTGTCGCAGAGATATAGTTGTGTTGATGGAGAAAATTGATCATAGTCCATTTTATGATGATGGGGCTATATATGTTATTATTTCAATTGAATTTCCTATGAATTTTTCTATTATGTTAACGAATCCCTGTTAATTGTAATTTGTAATTCGGTTGATAAGTTCTGTATATAATCTGTACGTGTAAAATGTGTTTTGCCTCGCCTTTGATAAAAACAGATTAAAAAAAAATACCAACACAACACAAAAATAAGATATCGTATTAAAAAAAAAAAAATAACAGCCTCTTTTGAAATCAACAGGTAGAACGAAGGTTTATTTTTATTTTCATATTATTTTAAGTAAAGGAAAATGTTTTTTTGTATTGCTCAATCAGATACTGGAAAAAGAGGAATTTTCAAGTCTGAAGAATTATTTCAAAAAAAATTCAAAGAATGGGATGGTTATATTATAGGTAAATTTGAGACACACTATGAAGCAATAGATTTTATAGAAAGAACAGGACTGGATCCTCATAGTGAAGATAATTTATATTATGCTGTAGCATATGGTCGAGAACCTGGGGTTTATGATGATTATGATGAGTTTGTGGAACAAGTTCAACAGTTCACTGGGGCAGAATATGCTATTTTTAAAGACCGAAATGAAGCAGAATTATATTGCGATGACCAAACTACTAATGTTTGGAGAGAAGATCAAGATGGTAATATGTATCTAACATTCCAGGAAACAATACATAATGATGTACATATTCGTGCTCATTATTTCTATGTCCCTGATAGTCCTGAACTTTCGAGTGCCGGTATTGGAATTGCTTTTAGTAATGGAGAAGAAAAATCAATATCATTTGATGAAATAGAAGATAAATTATGTCCACGAAGAAACCGAATTTGGGCTATAATAAAAGGATTAGAAGCTATACTAGATAAATCTAAAGTTGAAGCAAATTCTACTCATTATGCCCTTAGTGATGATTCTGAGATAGTACTAATTATCAATGATATTATACCACAATGGATAGAAGTATTTGGACACAATTACAATCTTTGGAAGGATCCAGAAAATGTATCAATTCCAGATGGTGATATATTGAGTAAAGCTTTTGGCATATTTAAAGATATTCAAAATTTGTATGATGAAAGAGATTGGGGAATGTTTGAACTTATTTATACTCCTACTGAACCAATGGATTGGAATATTGCTGATCACGATAATGGAAATATTCTTGCCAAAGATGCTTCTCTTAGGATGCACCAGAGATTATCAAAAGATCAAACTACCCCTAATAAGCTGCTGAAGATGTAATTAATCAAGTTGTGTTTGTCGTTTTTTTATGTTTTTTTTTTTTTTGCTTCAATAAGTGTCATTAACATGTTCTACTATCTTATATCTTTTAAAATACTGTTTTATTATATAATCTAAAATTTCAATATATGACTTTTCTAGTTTCAAATTTTAATGTAAGCTATCAGAGTAATGATTTTCTTAGTGTTGATCTTTATTTAAATTTTAAAAATAAGTTCTCATTTTAGTAGGCATGCATATTGACGTATTTTTCTGTAATTAATTTTTCTTTTCAAAAAAGCTAATAAAATGGTAGTTTTCTTGTCCAGCTTAAAAAAAAAAGAGAATTGTTTTTCATTCCTAAAATTTTTCTATTAAAATCAACGAGAAGTCCTATTCTTTTTCTCAAATATTCAAACTAAAACGATTTGATAAAATATGTATTATAGTATTGCCAAATCAAAATCAGGTAGAAGAGGTATTTTTAATTCTGAAGAATTATACAGAAACAAATTGGAAGAATGGAGATCAACAGTGTGCGGCGAGTTTGACAATTATAATGAAGCATTAGAGTTAGTTCAAAAAATAGGCAAAGGTCCATATAAAGATTTCAATAAATATTACTCCGTTCCATATGGACGTCAGCCAGGGATTTATACGGATTACAATATATTTATGGATCAAATTGAAGACTTTCGTGGAGCTGAATTTCAAATGTTTTCACAAGAAAAGAAAGCTAAAAAATTTTACAATGGTAGAAGATCAAATTCTTGGAGAAAAGATAGTGATGGTAATGAATATGTAACCTATCGAGAAACAAGCCATTGTAATGTATTTTTAGATGGGAGATTCCTAGATGATGACGATGAACGTTTGATTGCTGGTGGTATTGGAATTCATTTTACAGATGATTTTTTTGATGATTTGTCAGCCCTGTTTGAACAATTAGATGTTGATAATGAGCCAACAGCTCAAAGAACACAATTATGGGCATTAGTTAGAGCATTAGAAATAATTGAACAAGATGTGGATGATGAATCTAATTGTACTTTTAATGTTTATTGTAATTCACAATTTTTAATTGACTGTATTACAAAATTAGCACCAAAATGGGCTGAAAAATATGGTGATGATTATGAAGATTGGACCAATTCTAGAAATTATCAAGTTTCTAATGCTGATCTTATTAGTAGAGCTTATTTTACATATGAATATATTAGAACCGAGTTTCAAAACAGGGATTGGGGATTTTTCCCTATTTATCACATTAAAAATTATCCAACTACCAGACTGTTTTTTAGTGAAGCAGAAGAATTAGCAGATGATGCAGCCAATGAAATGTATAATAATCGTTATAGTAGATTTTAGTTTTTATATCTTATGAAATACCAATAATATATATTTTTTACGTTAGAATTAATAATATTTGACAGAAAATCTTAGGTTACTCAGCACTTCTCATCATATCAAAATTTCTCGTGTTTAACATGTGTATATTTGTATCACGTATGTTGAATAGTTGTTTCCTAAATCTTCTTTGATATGCCTATTTTCTACAAATTCAAATATTAATATCGAGTAGTTTGAATATATTTAAACTTCTAAAAGTCCCAAGCTACTGAAAATAATTTCCTTTTTATATTAATTTTTTAAATGGATTCTTCTAATAAAGAATATTATTTCATAGCTGCATCACATACATCTAAACGAGGTATTTTTGAATCAGCTGATGATTATTACCATAAACTTACTGAGTGGAAATGTAAGATATTTGGTATAGTTCACAGTCATAAAGAAGCAGTTGATATAATAAATAAACACGGTAACCAGCCATATAGCGATAAAGGAAAATATTATTCGGTTGTTGGAGGTCATTCTGAAGGTGTTTATACAGATTACGATGAATTTATGGAAATAATTGAAAATAGTAACGCAATTGATTATAAAATGTTTTCAAATGAAGCCAAAGCTAAAAGGTATATTAATGAAGCTAAAGAAAATCCTATAAGAAGATCTAAATTTTCAAAAAATAAAGATTTTTCAAAAGCCACTAGTTGTGAAGTGTATATGAGTGGATATGAACGTTTACATAAAAAAAGTCTTGAGTTTGTTGGAGTTGGTATTAGATATTCTGGAAAAAAATTAAGAAATGAATATATCGAGTCTGGTTTATTATACAATGGATCTGATTTTACAGAGAAACCAAAAGAAATTAGAGCTTTAATTTATGTATTGGAAACAATATTAGAGGATATTTTAGGAAATGGATTTGATATATTCACAGTGCACACTGACATTTTTAGTCACAAGAATATCATAGAAGAAGTTCGTTGTTTGATTCAAACCTATGATGAAGATTATCAAAAATGGAAAGTTGAGAATAAGGATCTCAAGAGTAGAGCCTTCGACTTGTTTGAAGAAATTCAACAAGTTTACAAGGAAAGAAACTGGGGAAATTTTAATATTGTTTATAATTATAATGACCCTATGTTTGAAAAGACTAGAAATATGGCCACCGAAGCTGCCAAAGAATTGAATGACTCATAATAAATTGGTTTAATTCTACTTTAAGTATCTTTGAAATTTATTTTAAAACGAGTTTGTTCGTTACATCCAATTTTTTCTGAGGTCTTGGGTTTTTTTTTTTTGTTTTTTTTTTGTTTTTTTTGTTTTTATTTAGTTGTTTTTGTTTTTATTTAGTTTAAATAAGTTGGAATAATTAGTTCCTACCTTTAGTTTTAATATTTTTTATAACTCTCATATTTTTAGGAATCGATGAACTGTATAAATTGAACTACAAAAGTATGCTCTGCTCCTCAGAGACATCGGAACATATTAATACCAAAAAGAAAGAAAGTTTAGAAAGAAAGTGGTAGTTTCGAAAGTTCAGATAATAAAATCTCACAAAATTAAGTTAAGTTCCGTTACAATCTTTCAAAAAAGTTTAATATCAAACTTAAAAATAATTACAAGTATGTTTGTCTAAATTACGGAGTTGTAATTAAATCATATTTTTTTTATATCAATTATAAAATAAACCCGTATACATCATTCGATAATAAATATTTGATTAATTAATTGAAGTGTTAGGAACATTGATATGTCTTTTTTTCATGCCATTCGAAGAACCGGATGGGTTCAGAATAACAGAGCCATAGTTTTGGGAGCAAAAAAAAAAAAAAAAAAAAAATTCCCGCAAAATAGATCCATAGTAAAAATTTTGCGCCAATTTTTTGGATATAATGAACATTAGTAAAGATTAAGAAAAGATTATAAAATTGAAAAAAAAAATATTTTTTAATACAAAAGTCATCCCAAGAAAAAAAAAAATTAGAATTCTACGTCTTTAAATATTTTGACATATAGATCTTGTTTTATTAGAACCTTGGCAAATTTAACCAGCTTTAAGCTATTTAGAAAAAAAGATATTTACAACACTACAATTGTGGTTTCAAATATTTCTTTTTTTTTTTGCAATACCTTAATCTCTATTTGCAATTGCAACTAGGTTAATTTCACCTTTTTTTTTAGACATAAGTTGGCGCTATGCATTGTAGTTTCTAAAGATTAAGGAAAAAATTTTTATGAATTGAAAATAAAACAATAGAAATTTCCCTATCTGAATCTATAAGAGAACATAACTGGCACAAGGTAGCTCATAAATGTTTTAGGATCAACAATTTTATTAAGTGGCTTAATAGAATCCACAATATATTTCAATTTGGAGCCGTTTCATAATTTAATATAAAAGGTATCAGTTTACCTCCATTTGAAATAATTTTATGTTTCGTTAAACAAAGTATCGATGAGTGAAAAGCAAATTCATACTGTTACTACTATTTTAAGTATTGAAGATCATGAAGTTGATATCAATGCAATCACTTCAAATCCACTTTCGATTGGTGAAGTTGGTACAACATTAACTGATGAACAAAAAAACTTTGTATTAAGAAGATTACATTATGATACCTTGGATTCATTTGATAAATTACCACCACAAATAACTTTTGTATTTGAAAAGATAGAACAAACTTCAACTGAAGAAGCTTACGAAATTCTTGAAAAAGCAGTTAAATCACATTACAATGATATTAATATTTTAGATAAAGATGAAGAACTTTGGGAAAAATTATTAAATTATAAACACCAACACTCACATAGTAATGGTATTGATGAAAAAGTAAGCAATAATAAAAAATTAAATTTTACAATAAATTTAAAGCAAGTAGATTCTTCTTCAGATAATGAAAGCATCGGTGGTAGTCATTCTGATAGTTATTATGACATTGTTGACTGGGATTTGCAAATTAGATTGGAAGCTGTTTTAGTTGGTTATTGGTCACCTTATCCACAAGTTAGAGCAGTTACTGATCCTTATGATGACCCAACAACTCCTTGTGAAACAATTAGGGTCTATCTCATTGCTAGTCTTTGGACTGCAATTGGAGCAGTTATTAATCAATTCTTTACTGAAAGACAACCTGGTATTGGATTGGATATGTCAGTTGTTCAAATATTTTTGTATCCATGTGGGTTATTATTAGCATGGATCTTACCAAAACGGAAATTAAAAATTTGGAAATATACAATTGATTTAAACCCTGGACCTTATACTTATAAAGAACAAATGTTAGCTACATTATTTTGTAGTGTATCTTCGGGATCATCCTATGTTTCTTCAAATATTTTAATGCAAAAACTGAAAAGATTTTATGGAAATGATTGGGTTGATTTTGGCTACCAAGTATTATTAATTTTGTCTACTAATTTTATGGGTTTTGGATTCGCAGGTCTTATGAGAAAATTTGCAGTTTATCCTGTTAAAGCTGTTTGGCCTTCTATTTTACCAACATTAAGATTAAACAAAACTTTAATGACACCTGAATCTAAATCTAAAATTAATGGTTGGACAATTTCTGGTTATAAATTTTTCTTTATTACTTTTGCTGTATCATTTCTTTATTATTGGATTCCTGATTATCTTTTCCAATCTATTTCTCAATTTAATTGGATGACTTGGATAGCACCTGATAATTATGATCTTGCTGTTATTACTGGTTCTTTTGGTGGTTTAGGTGTAAATCCAATACCTTCATTTGATATGAATGTTATTGGCACTGGTGGGTTCATTGCACCATTTTATAACGCTGTTGCAAGTTATATCGGGATGATTGTAGGTTTTATAGCAATTGTTGGTGTATTTTATTCAAATTATAAATGGACAGGTTATCTTCCACCAAATTCGAATGATTTGTTTACAAATACTGGGGATTATTATAGTGTCACTTCAGTTATTAATGAAAAAAGTTTATTCGATGAAGCAAAATATCAAGAAATTGGTCCACCATTTTATTCTGCTGCTAATTTAGTTGTTTATGGAGCATTCTTTGCACTTTATCCATTTCATTTTGTTTATGAAGTTGCATTAAATTATGAACAATTTTGGGAAGCTTCAAAATCATTAGTTTCTGGACTCAGAAATATTCATAAATCAACATATGATGGTTTTGATGATCCACATTCAATTATGATGAAAGCTTATCCTGAAGTTCCAGAATGGGCTTATATAAGTATTTTAATAATTGCTTTAATCTTGGCTATTCTTTGTGTCAAATTGTATCCTGCTCAAACACCAGTTTGGGGTATATTCTTTGCCTTGGGTATTAATTTTGTATTTTTAATTCCATTAACTACAGTTCAAGCAAGAACAATGTTTGGATTTGAATTAAATGTTTTAGTTGAATTAATTGTTGGTTATGCAATTCCTGGTAATGGTTTGGCTTTAGCATTTATTAAAGCATTAGGTACTAATTTAGATAGTCAAGCACAAAATTGGGCCAACTCATTAAAAATTGGTCATTATGCTAAAATTCCACCAAGATCTATTTATAGAGTTCAATTATTATCTGTATTTATAACTTCATTTATTCAATTAGGTATTTTAAATTATCAAATTACTGGTATCAAAGATTATTGTTCTCCTCATAACAGACAAAAATTCACTTGTCCTGGAACTACTACTTTTTATACTGCTTCAGTTTTATGGGGTGTTATTGGTCCTAAAAAAGTTTTTGATGGTTTATATCCAATTTTAAAATGGTGTTTCTTAATTGGATTTTTACTTGCATTACCATGTGTTGCTATTAAGAAATGGGCACCTAGAAAATGGACTAAATATTTTGAACCTTCAATTGTTATTGGAGGAGTTTTAGGATTTGCACCATATAATTTATCATATAGTACTGGTGGTTTATATGTTGCTTATGCTTTTATGCATTATATTAAGAAAAGATATGAAGCTTGGTGGCAAAAATATGATTATTTGTTAGCTACAGGAATTGATGCAGGTATTGCTTTTTCTTCAATCATTATATTCTTTGCAGTTTATTATCATGATAAGAGTATCAGTTGGTGGGGTAACAATGTATCCTTTAGTGGAATAGATTTTTCTATGTCAACTGGTTATTTGAATGCTACCGAACAAGCTCCTGATGGATATTTTGGTCCAAGAGAAGGTCATTTTCCATAATCTATAGCTATTTTTCAGTAATTATGAAGTTTGTATTTAGTTCTGTTATATAATTTTATTATATATTTTTATTTAATCTTTTTTGAAGTCTTTCTCTACAACAATTACAAAACAATTATAACTCTATCAATTTAAAAATAATAATAGAAACTATAAATGTTAGATTAAATTTTGGCAAAAAAAAAAAAAAATACATTTTTTGTTTTCAATACTTTTAAATAATTTATTTTTATCAAATGCCTCTACTTCATTGTAATATCTACGTGGATGGATCAATGAGTTTGATTCGTGGTAGATTGTATGCTGGTATAGGGGTAGTTTTTGATAATGGCCGTCATAAGAATCTTTCCATTACATATAACAAGTTAGATAACATATATCCAAATAATCAAAGAGTAGAATTACATGCCATGATCAAGGCTTTGAGAATCGTTCAAAATGATGTTTGTTCAAAATCTGATTGTTCATTTACAATTTATAGTGATTCTAAAGATACAATTTCTCAAATAAAATATTTAGCTAATAATTGGGTTTCAAAGTATGGACAAAATCCACAAAATTGGTTAAATTATAAACATCATAGTGTTTCTAATGGTGATTTAATTAAAATCGCAACTGATTTATTTCATCAAATTGACTGTGTTTATCAAAAAAATTATTGGGGTAATTTTCATCTAGAATTCGTACATGCACATTCAGGTAATTATTGGAATAATTTGGCAGACAAATTAGCAGCTTCAGCTTCTGAAAGGTCAAGAGGGATGTTATCTGATACGGTCAACTAAAAAATTAATTTAGGAATGTATATTATAAGTAAAAGTAATTATTCGTTAAAGACTTTTTTTTTAATACATAAGGATTATCTTTTTTTTTTTGTTCTTGTTTCTAGGTTTGATAGTAGTCTTGCATTTTATAAAAAATATCCATTTTTGATACATACATGGAAAATTTACATTCATATATATTTATTGTTTCCAATTATTTAATACAGCAGTTACTGAATAATAATAATAAAAAAAAAAATAAGAAGAAATCGGAAGCTCTAGATTCTTCATCTTGGCATACTAAAAAATGGATATTACTGAAAAGTATTTCCCTATATAAGGACATTAAAATATTTAATTGTAGGAATATTTTTTGTAGTTGTTTAGAAAATAATATTTTGTGACATTAAAAATGTACTACTATATAACAAGTTCAATCACAGATAGAAGAGGTATTTTTGAATCCAAACAAACATATAATAAAAAACTTATTGATTGGCAAGGTACAAATTTTGGTTTTGAATATGATTATGAACTTGAGGTAAATCATTAGGTTTTTTTGATTTTTATTGAATTTATATCCGTATTTTGAAAAGTTATCCTAAAAATACTGATCGCAGAGAATTCTAATTTTGTAAACATATGAGCCAAATTATAACATAATTAAGTTTCGTTTAACTTGAAAGATTACAACTATAACCGAATTTATCATTTCGGTACTGGTAGTTTATATGTTAATTAAAAGAAAATATGAAGTTTGGTGGCAAAAATATAATCACCAAGAATTTCAACTGCTATAGCCTTTTTTGCAATCATTATGTTTTGTGCTGTTCAAGTACATCATCATAACTTAAATCGGTGAGGTAATAGTATTGATCTTAATGGAATAGATTTCCGAATGTCGATCGGGTATTTGAATGCTACTAACGCCCGTGGGTGTATATTTGGGACCAAGAGAAAGCCAAAATCATTAAAAATTTGGTTACTTTTAATTCATTTTTGTTTTTGTTTTTGGTATGGTAGAATAGAATTATTATATAAATTTCAAATTTTGTTGTAGAATTTTTAATTCTTCGCTGACATTCCCCTTTTTTGGAACTTAATATATAACTTTGGGTACTTAGGTTTGTGTTAGATAAATAAGACTTTCTAAATTTTTTTCATTTATATTTTATTTCTAATAATTAATTATTTTGTTATTTAGTGATTACAGCGTTGGAATTTCCACTTTCCGCGAAATTAAATTTTAAACCATCTTATATATACTTATAATATATTCAATCAAAATTTTAAATTCCTTGTTTTTCGATAACTAAAGAAATGTACTATATAGCAACTTCAAAAACAGGCAGAAGGGGTATTTTTAGTGAAAGAAAGACTTATTATAAATATCTTATTGCATGGAAAGCTGAAAGTTTTGGAAATATCTATAATTATCCAGAAACTGTTAAAGTAATGATTAAGTTCAGCAGAGAGCCATATAAAGATGACAGAAAATATTATGCAGTTGTTGGTGGACGATTCGAAGGAGTTTATTCTGATTACGAGCAATTTATGAGAGCAATTGAAAGTAGCTTCTCGTTTACGTATAAAATGTTCAATACTAAAGCTAAAGCGGAAAGGTTTATTGTTCTCACAAAAGAAAATCCAATAAATAGATCAATATTAGTGAAAAATAAAAACTTTAAAGATGCTTGGGATTGTGAAGTACTCCTCAGTACATCTTCTTCTTATTCAGGAGGAGGCATAGGGATCATTTTTTGTGGAAAACATTCAAGAAAAGATTCGATCCAATATGAATTTTCTAAAGACTATGATTCTAATTCAGTAAGTATAAATAGTTTAATTTATCTAATGCAAATAATTTTAGAAGATATTTTAGTTAATGGTTATAAAATTTTTAGTATTTTGTTAGACAACAAAAAAACAGTTCAAAGTTTTGACGAGGTTCAAGATCAGACACGGGTCTTTGGAGAGGATTTCATGAGATGGGAGAGTCGAATGTTGAGACCTGATTGTATTGAACATACTCGCTTAAAAAGCTTAGCTTTTGATTTATTTAATGAAATTCAAGGAATTTATCATGATAGAAACTGGGGTCAATTTAAAATTCAACACTGTCAAGATGGAAAGATGCAAGAAGTAATGCAATTGGCAATTCAAGCTAAAAATGATATGATTCAACGTTTAAAATAGATTCTATTATAACTGTACCACAAAGTTTGAAAAGGGTTTTACAGCATATAAGAGCTGAAAAGTTTATCATAGTCGGTTTTTATTTTGTTTGATAGAACACTATAATTTTGTCTCTCTTGAAGCACATTTTTCATTTTTAGACAATAAACAATAGAATAAATTAATTTGATTTATAATAATTGATATATCTCAATTTTTTGCTGCAACGAGTTAAACTAACATCGTATTAAATTTGCCTCTGTGTCGTTCTAATTTGGAACAACATAAAATACTCGGACGTAGAATTATTTTATTATTTTAGTAATTACTTTATAATATAAAATGTTCGAGTCTGTCTCAATATGTATTTAAATATTCTTTTGACATATAATATTTTTATTTTTTTCAATTTTTTTTTTGCTTTGCCTTTTCTCTTTACAAAGTTGATCTAATTTTTTTTTGCCTACAATTAATCATTTCAATCTTCAAAAACCTCATATATTAACATATTCATATATTATTAATAATAAATTAAAAATGCCTCAAAATCAAAGTAATGTCTACGTAGATGGTTCATTAATTCTTGGACGATACGCTGGGATTGGGGTAGTTTTTGATAATGGTCATCATGATAACCTCTCTATTCCATATGATGACCTTGAAAATGGATTCCCAATTAATATTCAAAGAGTTGAATTATACGCAATGATTGAAGGATTGAGAATTATTAAACAAGATGTTGAATCAAATGGTGATTGTTCATTTACAATTTACAGTGATTCTCAAAATACCATTTCTGATATTAAATATTTAGCTAATCGTTGGATTTCAAGGTTCGGTCCAAATCCAATAAATTGGTTAAATAGTAAATATACCATTGTTTCTAATGGAGATTTGATTAATATTGCTGCAGATTTATTTCATCAAATTGAAAAATTGTATCACAAGAAACATTGGGGTAATTTTTACATTCTTCACGTACATGCCCATTCAGGAAATCATTGGAATAGTTTAGCTGATTATTTAGCAAATACTGCAGCTACAAAATCACTTACAAACTATACGACAAAAAAGTTTGGGTAAAAAAATCCAAGACAAAATATATTAACCAATTACATTTGATGACCAGCAATTTTTTTGAGAAATTCCTGGGTTTTGATAAATATGTTTTAGATACTAAAACTATTTACATAGTTTTGACATAATGTCACTCTATGATTTATATTTCTAACTTTTGCCAGAAGCAAAGGGTAGAAACTGTATATTACTGAATAATTCAGTAATATAATAAACTAAGTGATATATATAATGTATTACTTATAGAGGGAAAATCAATATGTTTTTCTCTTATGCATCGATGAAATATCCCAAAGGATTATTTTCATTCCTAATCAAAAGATCTAGTAATTGGTATTTAATGTTTTTTCTGTTTACAATCGTTTTAGTAAAATTTTTATTATTCAAATTCATAATTATGCTTATATAGTTCATATTGTTTATTTTAATTAAAATAATTTATTTATGAGAGTTTATTAATTATTATAATTCTCTCCATTAAATTTTGATTATATTATTTTTTTTGAGAATGATTTTTTTTTTTATTCACGCGTGCAACAATTATTGCAACCAATTATTTTTTTTTTTATACGGTGGTAGCGATTCTTCAATGCGAAACTAGAATCATAAAGTTTATTTTATATAATAATAATTATTATTATCCATTTGAACTAATTTTCAAAATAAGTCTGAATCTGTCTCAATATGTCCAATTAAGTGATACATATCCACTAAGGTTTTCGAAATAAAACAAAATAAACTTTTCTCTCTATTGTTTTTGTTCATTTTTACTTTACTTCTTTTTTTCTTTCTTTATTATCATTAAACAATCATATTTTCTTCAATTATTCAAATATTTCAAAAATGCCTCAAAATCATTGTAATGTATACGTTGATGGATCTTTTTCCAGAAGTACACAAAACGCTGGGATTGGGGTAGTTTTTGATAATGGTCGATATGATAATATCTCTGAAAATACGTTTGATAAGTTTCAAGATGGAAATATTTCAGCGAGAAGAGCGGAATTATATGCTATAATAGAAGCATTTGAGATTATTGATAATGATATTTTAAAAAGAGGAGATTGTTCATTTACAGTTTATAGTGATTCATTAAATTCAATAGAAGAAATTTTATACCAATCTGATTGTTGGATGAATAAATATGGATCAGATCCTGATTTTTGGAAAAATCTGAGACATCATACTGTTGTTAACGGTGATTTGGTAAAATTGGCAAGAGACCTATATTATAAAATTAGAAGAAAATTCCATCATCGTAATTGGGGTGATTTTCATTTAAATTACATCGCATCACATTCTGATGAATGGAATTTAAAGGCTGATAGATTAGCTTATGAAGGATGTAATAAATAAAAATGGAAAACACTAGTAAATTTTGTATATCAGAATCTAATTTAAAATTTAAAATTCAAAATTTTAAATTCAATTTTATTATTACTCAGTATCATTTTGTTATCAAATTTTAAAAAATATTTTCTATATAGTTAATATAATATTTTTTTGTATGCGAATAATTGCAACAACGAATTTTTTTTTTTTTTTTTTTTCTTGATTCTTTCTCCGGTAGCGATAAGACACCAAAAAAAAATCTGTCGTAAATTTACCCCATCTTTCAATCTCAAAAAGATTATTTTTTAGATGAAAACCTAGAATCAAAAAGTTTATTTTTTTTTTTTTTCATATATATATAATTTTATTATATATCCAATTTTAAAAAACAAAAAAATATATTAGCATTTGATTTAAATAGTTTAAAAAAAGAGTCTGAATCTGTATCAGTATGCATGTATGATCAAGCAGCAATAAAATATTCATTTCATTATTCATTCCCCTCCAAAACTTTTCCCTCTCTTTTGTTCAGTTCGTTTAACATTTCGTTTAAAAATAGTTCAAAACTCTTTCAATACCAATTTGGATTTATTTTTAAAACCAAGAGTTTTATATATTCAAATCAATCAAATTATAAAATATATACAAAAAATGCCTCAAGATCATTGTAATGTCTATATTCAAGAATCATTAAGTTCCAATGGACGATATGCTGGAATTGGGGTAGTTTTTGATAATGGACGATATAAGAACATCTCTAGAAATATACAATATAAAGTAAGTGATGATTATCATGAATTAGAACATGGAAGAGCAAGATTATATGCAATAATTGAAGTTTTAAGAATTATTGAAAATGATATCAATTCAAGACAAAATTGTTTATTTAAAGTTTTCACAGATTCTAAAAGATCAATCACTCAATTAATTCATAGAACAAATTTTTGGATTAATAAATATGGTAATGATCCATATAATTGGAAAAATAAACATCATGGAAGAGTTATTAATGGTGATTTAATTAATATCATTCGTGTTTTATACTTAAATATTAAATATATTTATCGTCGTTATCATTGGGGAAATTTTAAAATTCATCAAGTTTTTCTTGTATCAGATAATGAATCAATGAAATTGGCTGATCGTTTAGCAGTTGAAGGATCTGAAAAATTATGATATGAATTTTAGATGGTGAGATTTTTGATATATTTCATTTCATTTCTTTTTTTGTTGAAGTGGGAAAAATTCAATCATTAAAATTTAAATAATTTTTCAGAAAGAGTAATAAAATTAATTATGGATCTTTCGTTTCGAAAAGAAAAAAATTACCAATACCGTCAATCAATTGTAATTATATAATTTACGTGTTTAATTTAATTTAATTTAATATGATATATATATTTTATGCATATCTGATTTTAAGAACAGTCATTGTCTTTATTAAAAAATTTGCGGAGTTCTATCATTTCTTACTCCACTAATTAAAATTTTTAAAAAAAATACGAAGAAAAAGAATAGTTTTTTGTAACTTTTTAAAATTTAATTTTTTTTTTAAAATCTGATGATCGATATAGTTTATAGATAGAAAATAATAAGGATAAATTTTTTATCCGTTTAAGTTAAGTTTTTTTCTTCTGTTAAAAAATATGGGGTAATTTTAAGAACTAAGCAACAGAAAAAGAAAAAAAAGAAAAAAAAAAAAAAAAACGCATCATTTAATTTTTCAATTAAATTTTTTTTTTCTTAGTATTTTTTGTTGGGAGTTTAAAACCAAAGATTGAATTTGTTTAAGGGGGTCGGTGGGGAGACAGAAAAGAAAGAAAAGAAAGAAGGAAACCAAGATTTTAAATCATGAACTTAAGAACGAATCACTACAACAACAACAACTTGTGTAGAGCAATTAGCTAATTTTGATCTCATGATCTTTAAACCTTTACAATTCATGAGCAAACCTATCGGTGTTTATACCAACACATTGTACTCAGAAAATAAAGTTTTTTATTATAATAATAATTCGTCTTGTAATGATTATTTTTAGTTTAAATATAAAACATAAATGATGATTATTATAAATTCGTTTAAACCTCAAAGATAACAAAAACAACTCCGAATAAATTTTAATGTTTTTTATTTTGTCTGTCTGGGATTTTTTTTATTTTTTTTGTGGGGGTGAATACAAAAAAATACTATAGTACAAAAAATTCAGACATTCGTTTTGCTTTCAAATTCATCACCACCACTTCACCTTCACCTTCACTTTCACCCACCATATTATAAAAAATACATTCAAAAAAAAAACAAGAAAAAAATTTTAAATTAATTTAATTTTTATTTTGTCTCATTGGTTGATCTTGTGCTTGTAATTCAGGTATTTATGGAATATAGAGTAGAGATCAACAACAAGATGTCATAAGTTATGGGGTAGTAGTATATGCTTGTTTGTTATTGAGGGCTGGTTCGGGGTTTTTTTAGTTTGAGTAAATAAAAACTGAAGCTCGGTCTCGGAGTATTTTTTAACTATGTAAAAAAAATTTTTTTTTTTTTTACTAAGCAATAAATTTAATTAAGTAGAAGAGATGATGACACTTTTAAAAACTGGTTTTGTTTGTGGTGACAAAATTCAATTTAAACTCAAAAACTAAAATTAAAACTAAAACTTCTAAATTAAACAATAATTAAAATTAAAAATTTAAAAATTTAATAATTTGTAAAAGTTTTCTTTTCTTTTATTTTGTGTTGTTTTGATATATTAAATTTTTTATAAGAAAATAAAAAATATTGAAAATGAAACGATTAACAAAAAAGAAAAAAAAAAAAAAACGGCAAAACAAAATAATCCATATTTCTTGTAATGTTTCTTAACTACACTAAATTGAAAAGGTTAACAAGACAATATGAACCTAATTAAGATAAATGTTATTTTCTTTTCTTTTTAAAAAAGATAATGACAGAAATGTCAATACAATGAACTAAAAAAGATTAAAAAATCAAAAAAAAAAAGCCAGTAAAAATAAAAAAAGAAAAGGTAATGAAATTTTCATTATAAAAATACGAATAAAAAATATATAAATAACACTTCGGCATTTATTAAAAAAAAAAAGAAGAAGATATAAGTTTTGCCTTTAATTATTTATTATTCTCTTTATTGTTATGACCCGCATCTTATTTATTTATTAAATTCTAACGTTGAATTACTTATATCTATAGTTAATTAAAAACATTCATTGAAAAAGATCCTTATAAACAATGGTAGTTCACACCCATACCTCAATATATAACATGCGTTGAAAAAGCACAAAAAATCTAAAAAAATTTCATCTTGCAGTTTTTGTTCACCTTTTTTTTTTTTTTTGTTGTATCACAAATTTAGTACGAAAGAAGAAACAAAGCAAAGCAAAGAGGGTTGGGTTGGGTTGGTAAGATGATGATGGGTGGGGAGGAAACACAGACCCCACAATAATAGAATTTTTTTTTTTATTAGTTATATGTTTTATGTTTTATGTTCTTTGTTTATTCAGACATTTCACCCATATTTTTGTATTTTGCATCTCGGTATATAATTTTCATTATTTTTTATTTAATTAGTATCCTTATGTTTTAAATACCGAAATAAAAATTATGACTTCACTTATTCTTACACTCTATCTAGAGAAAAGTATTAGTATAATTCTGGGCATATTGAATATTTTTTGTAATTTTATTTCTGATTGGTTTAATTTAATAATTATTTTATTTTTTTTAAGTATCGTTGGTTCCAATTTCTTTCCTTGTTTTATAGAAATTAGAAATTTCTGTGTCTATTTTATTTTTGTTTCCGACATTTTTTTATTTTTTGAGTTGTTTAATTTTAATTTTTTATTTTATTTTATTGTCTAATTTTTATATTGTCTTATTTTTGTACTCTAAACAATTAAGAACTAAAACATCTCTCTATTTATTTATTATTTATTTATTTATTGCATTATTTATTTATATATAATAATCTACAATTTCTTGAAATTCTTTTTTTTTTATTTTTGATTTTTTATAAAAATTTTTATTTGTATATTACAACAACAACCACTATCTTATATAAATTAAATACATATATATACAATGGCAGCAGATTTAGAAAATCAAGAACCACAAGATCAACATTTAGTTATTGATAATGACAACAATGATTCTACACCATTCGACCCACATCACCCGGTTACAAAAATTCATACTTCAGGTGATTATATTACTTTTGGTAATGAAAAATATTTAAAATCAGATTTAATGCATGCTTTTGGTGGTACTTTAAATCCAGGTTTAGCCCCACCTCCAAAACATGATTTTGCAAATCCTGCTCCATTAGGTTTATCAGCTTTTGCTTTAACTACATTTGTTTTATCATTAATTAATTGTGAAGCAAGAGGTGTTACTATTCCAAATATTGTTGTTGGTTTAGCTTTCTTTTATGGTGGTGCTGCTCAATTAATTGCTGGTATGTTTGAAATTGCTGTTGGTAACACTTTTGGTGGTGTTGCTTTAAGTTCTTATGGTGGTTTCTGGGCTTCTTGGGCTGCTATTCAAGTTGATTCTTTTGGTATTATTGCTGCTTATGGTGATAATAAAGATGAATTACGTCATGCTCTTGGTATTTTCATGGTTGGTTGGTTTATTTTTACATTTTTTGTCATGTTATTGACGGTGAAATCAACTGTTGCATTCTTCTGTATTTTCTTCTTTTTAAGTATAACATTTTTATTATTGGCAATTGCTGAATTTAGTAATAAAACTAGTGTCAAGAAAGCTGGTGGTGTTTTTGGTTTAATTACTGCTTTTGTTGCTTGGTATAATGCTTATGCTGGTATTGCTAATCCTCAAAACAGTTATATTACTGTTAAAGCTATTCCTTTACCAGATTTACAAGATAAATCAAGAAAAGAAAAAAGTAGTTAAATCAACTTAAGAAAAAAAAATGAAAAAACAATTAAAAAAAAAAAAACAAGTCAAAAATAATTCAAAAAAGAAATTGATTTTCTTTTTTTAACCAACTTTATTTCCAAGAGAAATATCTAATAATAAAGGTGATGCAAAAATGATGTTTATGTTGTTCCTAAATTTTTTTTATATTAACGATTTTATTTTATTTTATGGTTCCCGGTTCCCCCCTTCCCAATTTTATTTATTTTTATATTTTAGTTTTTTATATTTATTTATTTATTTAATTTAATCTAATAGTAATAGTAATGGTTCAAAAATTTTAGAATTGTAGATTTTTAGTTTTAGTAACTACATATTTTTTTTTTGTTTGTCTGTTTTGTTTGCACTCAGTAAAAACGTTAATCTTTTTTTGCAGTTGTTTTTTTAAACTTTTTAGTTTTAAAATTTCTTACCTTTTTCTTATTAAGTTAGAAACGTTGTTCCGATGATCGAATTACTACATAAATTCATTTAATCATCTGTTTCATAACGTTTTTTTTTTTTTTTTAAAGTATAATACTTAAAGAGTTTATAAGAAAATTATAGTTTAAACAAAGTACTAAGAAATAAATATAATATTTTAACCTATGAAACAACCTTATATATATATATATAATATATATTATACCCAAAATCTATCAATACTAAAAATACTACTATTAAAAGTATCAAAGATATATAAAATCAACCTATTCTCGATTTCCCTTTTACTTTTTAAAAGCCACCACTCACACATCCACTCATTCATAGAACAATCATCCAAATATTCTAATTCTTGTTTTACCTTGTTTCCATTATATTTTTCTTATTTTGGTTCCTTCCTTTTCTTAATTAAATATAGGTTTAATTTTAACTAATAAATCTTCATTTTGATCAATATTAATAATAGTCAGTATAAAATTATTTAAATCAGATGATAATTGTTTATAATTAATACCTAAATCATCACTACATAATAATAATAAATCAGGTTTTAAATTTTTTAAAATTTGTAAATAACCTTGTAAATTTGAACATTTTAATAATTTAAAATTTGGTGGAATTGATTTAGTACTTAAATTTAAATCATCTTCATTTAAATTTGGTGGTATTATAAATATCATATTTTCACTAGTTATTAATAATTCATTTAAAGGTAATTTTGATGATAAAAATGATGATGATAATGTTATTGCTATTGATTTATTTAAATATCGTTTTGAAATTTTATATTCTTGAACTACTTCTGATGATGAATCTTCTAATAATTTTTCATCATTATTGAAATAACTTGAATATATCTTATATGATATAGCTATAGCTGATGTAATTACAAGTGCTGATAAATATAATTTTGGATCTCTTTGAGCTTTTTTAGACATATTCATATTATAACTTATTTTATTGAATATATTAATTGTTGAAAAGAAAAAAGTATTGGAATCTAATAATCGTATCTCTCACTTTCTATATCTAACCAACTTTTGAAAAAAAAAATAACAGATCTGTTTAATCTCTGACCAAAAATACTTCTTTATATAAATTCAGAAAAGAAAGAAAATGATGTGTTAATTAAAAAAAAAATTATCTTTGTTATATATAAATAAATAACAATTGTTTTAATTTTCAAATCACCAGTTTTACTTTACTTTAATCTTTTTTAACTTTATTTTTGTTTCTTTTTTTTTTTTTTTATTTTTCTGCATTTTTGTTGGCCATCTTTGTACGGGGTCACGTGCAGAGCCCCTCGGAAATTTTGGAGATTTAAATATTTTTAATGGACCCAACAATAATTATTCGTCACCCCTCTAACACCATCCATCATATTAATCTCCACTCCATTTGGGTTTATAACCTGTATAGATATGTTGTATATAAAAAGGACTTTTGATCCTTAAAATTTGGATTTTTCTTATTATTTTACTAATACAACCACCATCACTTAGTTATCTTTACTGTCTATCTCTCTCTCCCCACCTTTGTTTTATTATTAATGATCGTTGAATATTCAAATTATTACAAAGTGTCATCATACAATTTAAACAATAGACTAGACTAATTTAACTTTCTCTTTCTTCTCTTTTTCTTGTCTTGTGTTTTTTCTTTTTAAATCCTTATCATTCATTTTTAATCTCAGAAACAGATCTTCAATGGTTTTTTTGCAACATTTATATATTTTGTAGATATTTTAATTTGGCAGCATTTTAGAATTGCTATTTTTAAACCAATCGACCTATTTTCTTTTAATGTGTGTTGTACTTTTTTTTTGTTTTGTTAGCGCTCATTGCTGATTATGGTATGATTAATTGCGTCTTTCAACTTGCGCTGTATACCAATATGTATCAAGTACCATAATTCTAATATTGATTCAAGTATTTAAACTACTTCTTTTCATTACTATATACCTTAATTTCATGTCCTTCTATAACTTGAGTCATTCCATATTCATCAATAGATTGTTCTTTATCAAAAGTAATAAGATCATCATCAATATTACTTTTTGGACCAACATACCATTTTCTAGCATCAATTAAAAACCAAATAGTAGACAATAATAAAGGACCAAAATAAACTAATACTGTCCAATTCATACTAGTTGGATTCAAATCTTTACCAACAACATTTGGAAAACATAATATTGGAATCATCATTACAACAAAACATACTGATATCCAACCAATAGGTTGTGAAAATTTACCTAAATTCCATGGACCAGGTATAAAAGTTTCTCTTGAATAAGTAATTTTCATTAATGTAGGCATTGTAAATGATACAAATCCTGCTATACCACCAACTGAAAATATAGCACCAATAGCAACATTACCAGCAAATATTAATAATAATAATAATTGTCCAACAATAAAATTTAATAAAACTGCATATATAGGAGTTTGAGTATATGAAGAAACTTGTTTCCAAATTTTTGAATAAGGAAATAATCCATCTCTTGAATAAGCATAAGTTACTCTTGATCCTGATAATAAACAATTTTGAGCCATAAAAAAAGATGATACAATAGTTAATGAAGTTGCTGATATAACTAATTTATATTCCATTATTTGAGTTAAATAACTTACAAATGGTTGACCTAAATTTTGAGGATCAATAGCAATTTCATTTAAATCAACTAATGTATAAGCAATTGTAATCATGAAAAAAAATCCAATTATACCACCTATTGTACTTGTCATTACAATTGCTTTTGGTATTGCTATAGATGCATTCGAACATTCTTCAGATAAATGAAATGGTGCATCATATCCTGACATTGCCCATATAACTCCTAAGAAAGACATTAATACAGATATACCTTGTGGCCATTCAATTTGATTATAAAAACCCCAAGCTTCTGAATTTGAATTAAATTTAGTAATATTTGGAGTAATTTCATTTCTAATATTTCCAGCTAATATCATTATAAATACAATTATTAAAAATAAAAAATTAAAAATTGTTCCTAATGAACTATATATAGATACATAATTAGTTGGCATAGCTGACATAATAGCACATATAATTTGTATACCTGTAGTTAATCCATAAATATGACCATTTTTAGGAGTATAATTAGAATCATTAAATGAATATAATGCTAAAATCATAGATGAACAAGAATAACTAACTGATGGAGAACCAGTAATTTGACATAACCAATTTGACCAACAAGTTAACCAAGTTAAAAATGACAGATATTTTTTAGGTGCTAATTGAGAAACAGCATAAGGAGTACCAGCAGAACAAGGAAATGCAGAAGCTATTTCAGCCATTGATAAAGCAACTGATGTAATAAATATAATTCCTATAATCCATGGTATAGGTGATATACCAATTATTAATTGTTGATAATTAAAACATGCAGCAATTGAAGGTAATAAACCTAATACTGAAAAACTTACTGAAAATACTGTAATTAATGAAAATTCTCTTTTTAATTCTTGTTTATAACCCATTGCTAATATCATAGCTTCATCATTATCTACTTCATGATCTACATTAATAGTAGCTCCTTTATTTGATAGTATTGAAGTTACTCGAATATCATCAACATGAATTTTTGAAACTACTTGATGTAATACATTTGATGATGATGTTGTTTGTGGGTTCATTCTTTTTTTAGTCAATTTAATTAAATCGAACGATTATTTTTAAGTTGAACACAAATGGTTCTTTTTATTAATGACTCATTCATTGAAGAATATCGCTTATACTATTTATTAATGAAAATGTAAAATCATATCGCTAAATCAAAGTTCATATCAACGGATTTATCAATGTGTCGCTTATCCATTTTTAGAAATACCCCAGAAAAGCGATACTAGATTATCGGAGATTATTGATAAGAAAATATTTTGAGATATTTTATTGTTGAAATATATAATATTTTATTGTTTAGTTGTTTTATGTTTATCTAATTTTTTGTTTTATGCTTTATCTTTTATTATTATTGTTGCATGCAGATACTGCAATATCCGGCTTCTGCTTTTGGTTTGAAAAAACTGAAAAAAGATATTGGATTTGGTAACTCCAACAGTTTGGTCGCATTATCAATGACAATTTACTCATTTAGTAATTGATAAAAAAATTTCAAAAGTTTTGGATTTGTTGCATTTGAAAAAAAGATTATTTACAGGCTTTTAAATATATGAATGGGAAATATATTAGTCAATATCCTATACAATTAAAAAGGGAACAAAACACTTAGAAGAAGAAAGAGGTGTCCCCCATGTTAATGAAACAATTTGTGTATGTGTGTTGCGCTGCATAATAATTCTGATACTAATCTTTGGGCGAGCCAAACAAAAAAATGAAAAATAAAAAAAAAAAAAAAAAAAAATTTTCAAACCGGTCAAACATCCAACTCTCTATAATGTTATCACTAAGAATTGGAAGTAATTTGACAAGATTACCTATATTAAAATCAAATCTAATATTTAAACCAATATCTATATTAAGATTTAAATCAGATTCAAAATTACCAGTAGATCCAAAATCAAAAAAAAATCAATTACCATCACAACAAGAATGGAATAATTTAAAATTTCATATACCTGGAGAAAAAGTTCAAACAAATACAATAAAAGATAGAATACCCAAATTTCCATTAGGTAAAGAAAATGTTCCAACTTTATTACCAAAACCTGGTATACCACAAGTTGGTAAAGATTATACATTTAGACAAGTTATAAGTATTTTAAAAAATAAAAGACAACCTGAATTAATTTATGAAAGTGAACCTCATAAATTATATTTTTTAATGTTTTATGCTGTATCATTTGTATTTTTTATTTATGCATCTGTATTATTTGAATGGGCATTTTGGATAACTAAGAATGATTATGAAGAAAATGAAAAAGAAGAAACTGATGATACATTAAGAAAAAGAGATTATTTAATATCATTATTATTCCATTTAATACCATCAATAACTATGTATGGAGCAAGTTATTTAGCATTTAAATTTCCTTCAAAATTAGTTCGTAGAATGTGGTATTTACCAGGATCAAAACCTTTTATAAAATTTACAAGTCATCCATTAATACCAGGTAGACCAACACCAGTATATACAGTTCCATTAGAATTATTAACTAGAAGAAGAACAGCAAGAGTTTGGACAGGTAAAGGATTTTATGGTACAGCAGATAAAGGATTTTTCTTTTTTGTAATTAATGAAAAATTATTAAATGGTAGACTGAAAAATTGGATTGTTGATAGAAAAGGATTTTTTTGGTCTGATGGTAGAGTATTTGATTATTTATTTGGTCATGAAACTTTAGATGAAGCAGAAGCTGGTATACCTTATGATAAACAAGTTGGTATAATGAATAAAGAATTAAGAAAGAAAGAAAAACAATTAAGACAAGAAAAAGGTGTATTTTGGAGATTTAAATTAATGGGTGAAGAAATGAAAAAAGATGTGAATAAAGTTAAAAATATTTTTAAACGTTAATTGATGTAAATAGATCTAAGATTCATTATTATTATTTTATAGAAAAGAGTTGAGTCATATTAAAAAAATATATACTCTCGATTTCTAATGTTCATGATATTTTGATTTCATCTTTTTCAACCAAGTTTTATAATATTGAAGCGTTTCAATATCTAAAAATATAGTAAGAGAGAACTTGAGATAAGTTGTAAATGGAATTTCTTTTTATATAGATTAAAATAAGAGTCTCTCATACAAAATAGTTGCAAAAAAAATCAAATTCCGTTCTGATAATTAATAGTTGGCGCTATCACCCTCTTTCATTTTCTCTAATATTACTGAAGTAAAATTTGAATTCTTCTATTTGTGGCAAAAACTTATACTAAATCTAGGGCAAATGAAAATTCATCTGGTTGCATGTCTTCGCAGTCAAAAATAAAATGCGTCGATGTTTACCAAATTTGGTTGTGAGTTGCGCGTAGATTCATACTGTTAAAAGAAAGGAATAAACAGGAACAAACAAAATACAACTAAAAAAACTAATCGTTAACCAATAAGACTAAAGTTTAATAATACAAGAAAAACAGAGTCAAATCTTATTTTAAACTCTACTACTTGGTTTATTCTATTTTTAGGTTTATATTTATAAAGTTTTGGAGATGAGTAATAAACTTCAATGATAATTCTTTTGATTATAAACTTAAGCTTAATCTAACATTATCTTACCAAAGATTGTAATTGTAAACTAAGCAACGTTGTCAATGAGAGAGTAATACAAAAACTTTAAGCGACACAACACTTTCAAATAAAGTAATTGTAAGAGCGTGTGGAAATAGAACAGAACGGAACGGGGTCTCACCTTCCTAATTGGGAGTCTGCAAGCGCATTCCCCAAATCAGTAATCTGAACAGAAAGAGAAAAGAAAGAGAAGGAACAAAACAAAGTAACTTACTGTGGTACTTTAATTTAATTTAGCTTAGTTTTTAGTTTTTAGTTTGAGTTTTTGGGGGTTTTGACCAAATCTTGATTATGTACAAACATGTAAGTTATATAAAATTATTCACACCAATCCGCTAGCAGATTTACCGATAAACATTAAACTCTTCACAATCATAATCATAATCACAACCTACTTATTTTATTTTTTATGTTTGATTAGATTTCTGTTTTTTTAATTTTTCACCTTTTCCCTTTTATTTAAATAAAGCTCGATTTTTCTTTTTCTTTTCATTTTCATTTTCTCTTACTTTTATCTTTTTTTCTTCTTTTTATTTATTAATTCATTTTTTACCACCACAACTACTAAAGAGAAAAATGTCTATTCATCCATTTGAATCTGTTAAAGATTATGAAGTCAGATTAGCTTCTAAATTAGTTAAAGATGCTTATCCAGCAACTGCAAATGTTCATTTTGTTCAAATTGATAGATTAGATCCACCTAAAAAAGATATGATTAAATATTTAGCCGCTGAAAGAGAAGGTTTACCAACACCTCCAATTCCAAGAATTTTATATGCTTATTATTATACAAATACTTTAGAATTTAATAAAGCTTTAGTCAATGTAACTGCTGGTCATATCATCACTAAAGTTCAACAACCAAAAGGTGTAATTGGTCCAATATTACCAGATGATTTTATGGAATTAGAAGAATATATTTTAAAACATCCAAAAGTTACTGATGAAATTGAAAAATTAAAATTACCAGCTGGTTATACTGTTAGAACTGATCCATGGATTTATGCTACTGATGATCCAAATGAAAAAAGACCATTAGTTCAATTTTTCATGTATGTTTTAGCTGGTAATGGTCATTCTGAATCAAATCATTATTCTTTACCTTTAAAATTTTCACCAGTTTTTGAAAGTTTTTCAAAAAAATATATTAGAACTGATTATTTACCAGGTGGTTTTGATGCTGAAACTATAAGTACTCAACCTTGGCAACAAGTTCCATGTGTTGAATATCATCCTGATTTAAATGGTGAAACTGTTATGAGAGATGTTAAACCATTATTAATTTCACAACCAGAAGGTCCATCATTTAGTGTTAAAGGTAATAAAGTTTTTTGGCAAGGTTGGGAATTTAGACTTGCAACTACTTCAAGAGAAGGTTTTGCTGTTTATGATGTTTGGTTTAAAGGTAGACAAATCTTTTATAGAATTTCTTTATCAGAAATGACTGTTCCTTATGGTGATCCAAGAGCTCCTTATCATAGAAAACAAGCTTTTGATTTAGGTGATTGTGGTTTTGGTGTTAATGGTAATCGTTTAGCTTTAGGTTGTGATTGTTTAGGTGTTATTAAATATTTTGATGGTTTAGGTATTCATGGTAATGGTGAACCATTTGTTATTCCAAATACTGTTTGTATGCATGAACAAGATGATGGTTTATTATATAAACATGTTAATTATAGAACTAATAATGCTGTTGTTGCAAGAAAAAGAGTTTTCATTGTTCAAACAATTGCTACTGTTGCAAATTATGAATATATTATTAATGTTAAATTTGTTACTGATGGTTCAATTGATATTGAAACTAGAGCTACAGGTATTTTATCAACTATGCCAATTGATGAAAATGTTAAAGTTCCATGGGGTACTGTTGTTGGACCAAATGTTATGGCTGCTTATCATCAACATATTTTATCATTTAGAATTGATCCAGCTATAGATGGTCATAAAAATACTGTTGTTTATGATGATGCTGTCAAATTACCACGTGATGAATTTAATCCATATGGTATTGGATTTGTTACTGATAGAAAATATGTTGAAAAAGCTGGTCATATTGAACAATCACCATTTACTAATAGAACTTATAAAATTATTAATGAAAATATTATTAATCCAATTTCAAAAACTCCAGTTGGTTATAAAATTAATATGCCAGCAAGACAAATGTTATTAGCTGATGCTGATTCATTTAATAGTAAAAGAGCTAAATTTGCAACTGAACAAATTTGGGTTACTAAATATCGTGATCATGAATTATTTGCTGCTGGTGAATTTACTAATCAATCTCAAAAAGATACTGGTTTAGGTGTTTGGGCTAATTATACTGATCCAGTTAGAAATGATGATTTAGTTGTTTGGGCCACTTTAGGTTTTACTCATATTCCAAGAGTTGAAGATTTCCCAGTTATGCCTGTTGAAATTCATAATATTCAATTAGCTCCAGCTAATTTCTTTGATAAAAATCCTGCTTTAGATATACCTCAATCAAATAATACTTTTAATAAATCTGTTTTAGTTACTGGTAGTGAAGAAGATAAAGCTTGTTGTAAAACTAAAATATGAGTATAAAATATAGATTAGATAGAGAAGTATAAATATATGAATTGTTTTAATTTTATAAAAAAAAAAGTTAAATTTTGTAAGATAATTAATTTTGATAGCGAAAGTTTAAAAATTATTAAATTATTATTAAATATTATATTCATTAAATTAAAATTATACATTAAATATTAAAAGTTTCTATTAAATAAAAGTTTCTATTATTGTTGTTGTAAATATTGTATACAATAATTCATTTCATCTTCATCTAAAGATTTTATATAAAGACATTTTGATAATAATTCAGGTTGAATATTAATTTTATAATTTGAAGACCATTCAATACATTGAGATAAAGATTTAACAATATGAACAGAAGTTCTAAATTTTGAAAAATTAATTAAATTATTTTCACAATCATCAATATCTTTTTTTAAAATACTTGATCTTTCAGCATTAAAAGTTAAATCAGATAAATATAATCCAACAAATGGTATACAACCTTTTGAAGGTTTAATTTGATTAATTGAAATTCTAATATTTAAAAAATTTTTTAAAGGTGAAGATAATTCTTCTAAATTTTTTAACATTAAAATATCTCCAGGAATTAAATTTCTCCAAGTTAATTTTAAATTTTGTATACGTTGAGAAGTTAATGCTAAAATAATTTGCATTAAAGTTGAATAATTTTGTAATACTAAACATTGTTGAGCAACATGAATAAATCTTGAAATTATATTAATTCTTTCATTTTCATGTTTTGTTAATAAAATTTCTGATATAATCCAATTTACCATTAAATTAAAACGTGCAATAACTAAATTAATTCCTTTATTTTTATTATAATAATTATCATTTACAATAATTTCTAACCAACTATTAACTGGTGTTAATTCTTTATTCCATTTTAATTCAATTAAATCTTTCCAATCTATTTCTTCCAACATATCTTTTTCAATCATTGTAAAATGTTCTGCTAAAGATTTTGAATCAAATGATAATATAAATGATATATGTGCATCACTATTTAATATATTTTCAACTGATAATAAATCACTTGATGGTAAATAATTATCTAATATAACTTTAGGTGATTGATAAATTGGTGATTCATCAAATGGTTTAGTTGGTTGTTGAAAATCAAATAAATCAATATTTATTGATGATGAACGTGGTGGTGGTGGTGGTGGAACTTCATTATCATCATCATCATTATCATTATTCCTATTATTGGTGGTAGTGGTATTATCATGTCTTGGTGTTGATGTAGTTGCATCAGCTTCATCTAATGGATCCATTGTAGTATCTATATTTGCTGTTTTTTGAGTTCTAATTGGAGTTAATGGAGTTTCAATATCATTAGTAGTTGTAAAATCAAATGTTGTTAATCCTATAGCATCTTCAGTATTTGCATTTTGAATTTGATTTAAAATATCATCAGTATCATCAAATGAAGATTTAGATTTAATAATTTCTTCACTATCTTTCCTTTTCAATGTCAGTTTTGATGCTGATTTACCTTCTAATTTATGTAATGCATATTCAATTGGATCATCAGTTGAATGTAATGTTTCATCAGGAATTGCTGCCAATTCTTTTAATGCAAAATTACTAATACCTGGAATAGCAACTGAATTATTTGTAGATTGAGAAGTTGTATTTGTTGTTGCAGCATCTCTATTAGTTCTTATTGAACTTTGTTTACTTTTTAATGCTAATGAAAAAATTGAACTATCAGCTAAATCAGCAGACATTTTAGATAAATGAGTATTTGAATTATTAATATTATTATAATGATTTTCAATTTCATTAAATGGTAATTCAATTAATGCAAATAATGTACTAAATCTAACACTTTTTCTTGAACTTTTAGATGTACGACGAGATACTGTACTTGTTATTCTAACTGGATGATCTAAACTACTACTTGTGTTATTATTATTACTACTATTACTATGATCACTTTTACTGTGATGATCATCATTTTCTTTATCATCATTTCCTAAAGTTCGAAGATTTGTAAACCCAGTTTTCTTTCTTAAACCATTATTATTATGATAATCATTATTATCAAATCTACTTGAGTTTGATTCATTTGAAATTGAAAATGCTGAATCATAACTTAAATATGATTTAATTGAATCTCTTTTCAATATAGAATTTTGTGAAGTTTTAGATAATACTGAAATTCTTTTATTATATATAATACCACTAGTATTAGTATTATAATTATTATTGGTATTATTATTATTATTATCACAAAAACTAATTCTTTTAGGTTTAACCAGTTGTGGACTCATTGCAATACCTAAATCAGCAATTTCTGCATCATATTGAGTAAAATTACTTGGAGTTGAAATAGTTGAAGTTTCAAATGAATTATTTGATTCATGGAAATTTAAATTTGGTTCACGATAAATATCATCAATAATAGTATTTGGTTTTTTAGTTTCATATTCATTCAGAAAATTGAATTCATCATATTCTTCATTATTATTTTCAATTGGTATAGATGATGAAGAAGAAGAATTTGAAATTGGTTTTTCAGTTGATTTTTCTAAATCTATATTTTCTTCATCATTCCAATTAATACTTGCTGGTTTTTGAAAAGATGAAGATTCTGCTGAACTTGTATTTACTTCATCTAATATATTGTTTGTTGAAACACCACGTTGAACTTTCACTTGAACATTCTCATTATTTTTATTATTATTATTTTCATTAATATCATTGTCATTATCATTGATTAAATTATCAATTTTTATTATATTTAATTCAGATAAATCATTTATATCCATATCACTATTTGTATCATCATGATTAAAATGTTTTGATTTTCTTGGAGATAATACTTCAATAGGTTGTAAATCAACTTCATTTCTATCATCATTACTAATATTTATATGTTTAGGTAAATCAACAAATTCTTCATCATGATAATGACCTTCAATTTCATGAATAATACTATTTGAATCATTATTAACATAATATCGTATTAAAAATTCTAATTCATCAACAATTCTTGCACTTAATACATCTACTCTATTTCCAATATCACGTTCATCTATAACATTAATTGCATTCGTTATTAGTTTATTAAGATTTTCTGTAGATTGAGGAATATTGGTACTATTATTAGATATATTACTATTTTTACTCATAATTGTATTACTTCTAGTTGGTTTTGGATCTAACATTGAAGTTTTTGAATGAACAGTTAATGATTTTTTCCAACCATCCATTAATTTTTTAATTGATCTTTTTCTAACAAATTCTTCATCATGAATTGAAGAAGGTGGTTGAAAATTATTAGTTTCATTATAACCTGGTGATGATAATTTTCCATCTTCAATAATTTTATAATCCATTTTTTTAACTGGGGTTGGTGGTATTATAGTGAAAACTTTTGATGTTGGTAATTTAACATTCCCATTAGTTGAAAATCCGATTTGAGTATATCTTTTTGATTTTGTTGGAGTATCTTGTAATGGAGTATTTTCAGTTGATAATAAATTTTCATCATCTTCCAGAATTGTTTTAGTTTTCTTTAATTCTAAAGCAGAATCTTTGATATTCATACAATTATGTCTTGTAGTTTGACTCAAAGTTCTTTTATTATTTTTATGGTTGTGATTATTATTATTATTATTGATATTGTTATTATTATTATTACGAAGTTTATTTTTTGGTTCTCTAGTTGGTGTTGTTGGAGTTGTTGTTAAACTACTACCTGTGGGTATTGGAGAAGTTTTAGATATTTGAAATGAACTTGACATTGTTGGTGATTTATCTAATTTTTTTTGTACATGAATTTCTTGAATTTTATTATTAATTGATAATCTTGAAGATTGATGTTGTAATAATAAATTATTTATTGAATATTGAGGATTTTCATCTTGACTATTATTATCATCAAATATTAACATTTTATGATGAATTCTTTGATCATATAATGAAAGCATAGCTGAACGACGATAACTTGGATTTGTATGAATTGAAATATCAGTATTTGATTTTGATAATTTTTTACCTGAACTATTTATTTCTGATGATAAAGGTAGTTGATAATTATAAGTATCTTTATTTGCCATTATTGAATCTAAATCAAGATCAATTAACCAAAATTCATGAATTAAATTTAACCAATGAATTTTTAAATCACCAAAAATTTTTGTTATAAAAATTTCATTATCTTTTAAATCTTTACTTAAAATTTCATTAGTATTATTATTATTCCTTATTAAATTTGATTCATTTGTTATATTATTTAAAGTAGTTGAAAATAAATCACATAAAGGATAATTATTATTAAAATCATCAATAAAATAATTTATAATCCAATGTCTTAATACAACAAATGTTCTTAATAAAACTAATTTACCAATTTTAATATTAGTTTCATTATTTGAATTTATATATTGTAAAGACCAAATTAATCTTGTTAATAATAAATTTAAAATTTCATTACTATTTGAAAATATTCTATAAGTTAAAAAGAAATCACAAATTAAATTATAATCAATAATTTCTGGTGAAGTTAATTGTACAATTAAAGCTTTTAAAGTTGCATGATTAATTAATTCTGGATTATTGGTATCATATTTAATTAAATCATCATTAGTTGTTAAATTTGAAGGAGGTAAAGATGGAAATAATTTTTCATCATCAAATATTGATTCATTATGTTTATTATATTGGAAATCAGGATGAATTTTTAAATGTTGTTGATATAAATAATAATTTGAAGTTGATTTTGATAAATTATCTGTTGATGTTAATTCAGTTGATATACTAATTTTATCATTACTATCCACTATATGATTTTGTTGATGTTTATTATTGAGATTAGTATTATTATTATTATTAGAATCAGTGATCTGTGGTTCAGGTAATTGATCATCATCTTTTATAGGAGATTGTTCAATTGGTAAAGTAACATTATGACCACTATTATTATAATTATTATTAAGTATTAATGATGATGATGATTGATTATGATCAACATTGGATTGATCAATGTCGTCAGTCATGATGATAACTTGTTAAAATTTGATTATAACTTAGTATAATTTAATCTTATTTGTTATAAAATGTTGTTGGTTGTCTAAATTTTAGATGAGGGAGTGGGTGTGGGTTTGATTTGTTATGGTTTTAAAATTGAATTGCGAATTGAAAAAAAATTGGTCTTTGTTGTGAAAAGGTATAATAATGAATAATGAATAATTAAATAAAAGAAAGTTATAAATAATATGAGATATTATTGAAGAATTGAAAGTATGAATGTAGATAATAACAATAAGTTAAAAATATTGATTTTTGGTTGGTTTGATTATATTTTAACAAAAAAAATTTGATACTAAAAAATTTTATTTATTATTAAAATTCAAAATGAAAATGAAAATTTCCTTCAATATTTCCAAACAAACTAAACTAAACTAAACAAACAAATAAGAGAGAGACGCAACGACAAACAAGACAAAGACAAGACTAGACTAGACTGGACAGACAAGAATTTAATTTTAAGTTCCAGTGCTTTGACCAACCAACCTAAGTAAGTTTGTTAACCAACCAACGAACCCAAGTTTAAGTTTAATTTTAATTTTAATTTAATGCTTAGCTCTTGTTTTCTGCTTAGTTTATTTTTTGTTTATATTTTCTTTCTTTTGTTTTGATTTAAGATTTTGTGTGTCATTTTTTTTTCTTTTTTGACTTTAGTTCTTTCGTTCTTTCTTTAGTTCTTTAGTTCTTTCTTTCTTGTTTCTAACTTTACTTTACAACCCGTGATCACCTAAATTAACAATTGAAATAGATTAGATTATTATTTAGTTGATCAAATCCCTTCTTTTTTATCTATTTACAAAGCTAATGGCTATTAGAAGTTATTGCAATCAAGATAGAAATGTGACAATCGCCAAAAATAAAAAAAGACAAACCAAAACAGAAAAAATAAACAACAGAAAAAAAAAACTTTTTCGCGTTGTTTACATTTTTAAATTTTCACAATTTGTAACCAATTAACATTAATATGATACCATCTACAACTACAACTACAACTACAACCAACATCTCTTTCTTTCTCCATATTATATATATTTATAGATATATCTCAATTCAATATCCTTATCTTTGTTGGATATAAATTACTACATGAATTTGTTTATTTATTTATTTATTCAATTGATTTTTGAATGACCTTAACTCTATCTTTCTTTGTTTAAAATCAACCAACTACCATCTTTCAAAAATTAATTTAAACGAAAATTAAGGCGTGTCGTTATTTTTATATTATATCGTCTAAATTTTGAAATTTTTATAACCAAAAATTTTCAAATTTTCAAATTTTCCATTTATAATCAATTCTATCCGAACATATGATATGATCAGCATAATCTTTTTTTTTTTTTTTTTTTTTTAACAATTAATACATAATCTATTGTAATCTTCGTATTTAATTAGAGTTATTTCAACTTTCGATTATTTAAAAGTATTATACATATATATATGCATTATTTAACGATTTATCTATATATATTCTAATTGAAATATTTATTTGATTCATATAGATAAACATTTTCGCCATTTTCTTCGTCGTCGTTAATTAATATCCCCCCACCCAACCGTCAATATATAATTTAATCTAAATCTAAAAATTTTAAATTCTTAAGTTCTCTTTTAAAATTTTTGATCTCTCTTCTTAAAATTTTCTTTTTCTTTTTAAACGATTGTTCCTTATTTCCATTGTCTTCTTTTCATAAAATTATATATTTCAATAGAATAAATAATAAACGGTTTTTCTTGAAAAATTAATTCAAACGTGTGATTTCATAAAATAATTCATTCGTTTAACAATTGACATTTTCTATTAATTTCTTACTCTATTTCTTTTTTTTTAATATATTATTACCCCTTTTTTTTATTTTCATAAATTAATTTAAATTTTGTTTAATTGCATTTTTTAAAGCATCAAAGGGTGAGGATTTGAATTGAGGATTTTTTAAAACTTCATTAAAATTTTTATTTTCTTGTTTCATAATTTGTTTTAATCCAGTTGATTTATTAGGATTTGGTTTATTTAAATTTGATTTACTTGATTTAATATATTGTTTATCATTATTATTTATTATTTTAGTTGTTTTATTATTTTCTTCATTATTTTCTTGAGTAGTTGTATTTGGCAAATTCATTAATAATTCATCCATTTTAGGTTTTAATTGTTCTTTTTCTTTTCTTTTCTTTCTACGTAATGATGATTTACTTATATTTCCAGATGTATTAAATGTTGTTTTGTGCATTAAATTATTTATAAATTTATCTGATTTATTTTGTTGTTTTACTTTCTTTGTAGTTTTAGCTAATTTTAATAATGGATTTTCATGATATTCTTCTTCTCCTGCTTTTTCTTCTTGATTTTGCTGTCTAAATTCATTTATTTTTGATGATAATTGACTTTTTCTTGATGTTTTATCTCTTAATGATGATTTCTTTTTAATAACTGGCATTTTTATTTTATTTTATTTTATTTCTGAAATTAGTTTATGAGTAGTGTATAGTTATTGGAGTTTTGTTTAAATTACGTATGTTATTATCTTTGTCTATGGATATTACTGATATCTCTCTTGGATTGATGAGATGATCTAATTTTTTTTTTATTTTTTTTTTTTTTTTTTTTTTTTTTTTTTTTTTTTTTTTTTTTTTTTTTCTGTTCTTCGTTTTTTTTATTTAATGTATGCAATTTTGAGTTCCCTTAAAGATTCGCTTTCCAAATTTGGAATTTCTTTGTTCTACTGGGGGTGTAAATTTTTGCAACCACCAATTTTATATTTATCCTAATTAATAACAAATTCTATAAAAATTATATACATATTGAACTGGATTGCTTAAATTTATAGAACTCCTATTATTTAAATTGTTATATAATAAAAATATAATGTATATAAAAAAATTTATATTTTTTAGCAAATTTTTAGCAATAATTTTACAATAAGTTTTTAAAAAAAAATATGGATATTAATAAAACATGAACTCAATAATTTGATTGTATTATTTTTTGCCTAATTCTTTTTTATTGCCATTATAAAGATCATAGGATCTAAATGTTTTCAAATCATTAGCATCATTTTCATTATAATTATCATTTAAAGAATCATATCTAATCAATGGATCAGGTAACATCTCCATCTAACCTTTTCATATCCCAATCTAAAGAATTTTCAGTTTTATAACACCAGAAAATCCAACCACTTCCATTTTCTTCAAAAGTATAAAATTATTTTTCTAAAAAAATCATAGTTTCTTCTATATAAATTAAATTTTTGGAATCATCTCTAAATTTACAAGATCTTGCATTATCTTCCTCTTTACCATCGTTTTGTTTTGCTCTTTAAAGGTACCATCCAATCTTGAACCTTTTTTCAACACCATTAATATATTTAGTACAATCTGTTAATGCTCCAGAAAATTCCCCTACGAGCGATTTTTTTAACCAGTTTGCAATAATTGTTGACAATTATATTCAAAATTCTCTAAATGTTCTTCTAAATCTTATTCAATTTTCCTATCTGTAAAAACTTCGAATAAATCATGATCTAATATAAATATACCTAGATAAAAATTTTTAAAAGCTTGCAATTTATATAAATGCATCATGAATAACCAATTTAATACTCAATTTTAATTCAATAAATTTATCAATAGAATAAATAAAAAAATTAATTAAGTTTTCTTTATTTTACCTAATGGTTCATTAACTAATCGAATACTATGAATATTGGAATTATTGCCGTATTTTTTTAAAATATAATTAATAATTTGATAAGTTAATTCCATATTTTCATCAGAATCTAACCATTTTGGATTTGAGGTAGTTCTACCAGATTTATCAAAAACAATTTTGTGAAGCAGGTAATTCATGTAAATCAATTTGGATTTTTTTATATACTTTTCTTGACCTTGTACATAATGATCACCATCTAATAATTTAAATGCCCAATAACCTATTGGTATACGAATTAAATTTAAACCCAACTTTCATTACTATTAAAAGCAGATAATAGAGTAAACGATAAAAACAAATTATTATTAATTAGATCATTATAACACACAACAAAATATCCCAATTTATTAAGAAATGACAATGTAACCAAAATTTTTGGTGCTAGTGTAGGTGGATGGTTAGTTACAGAACCATGGATAACACCATAATTATATGATAATATTAATAAAAGATTTGTATATTTGCCAACTGATGAATTTCAATTATGTTTATATTAAAAAGTCAAGAATATTTAGAAAGTCATTGGTCAACTAAAGAAAATGATTTTAAACAAAAAAATGAAAGAAAAACTTAAGAAAAAGATGATATGATTTAATAATTCAATCATTCTAATGTATATCTCTGTTTATATATATATAGATATATCGGTAGTATATGTTTTGCTTGTTTGTTAAGGTATGTAATTTATTATGTGAATTGAAGTTTTGCAACAAACAAATAATGAATTTTTCTATTGATTGAGGATGGTTATTGAAATTCTCTTCTATTATGAGGTGGAAAAAAAAAACAGGTATCAAAATATTTCAGGAAATGAGAAACAGAAAAAAAAACTCACAACAAAAAAACGTTTATCTCATCTCTATATAATATTAACACTCACATACATTAAGTACTACTTTTATATAAATATTAGATATTTATAATAATAGATTATATATATATTTGAATGAAAAAATAATAATTAGTTAGAAATTATCGGAAAAATCAATAGGAAAAGAAATAAGAAAAGATATTAAAAAAAATCATGAGTAGTTTGGATGATTCAATACCATCTACTACCATATCAAATGATGATACCGAGAATAATCAACAATTTCAAAAAAATATATCACAATCACCCCGAGGTACTACAACAATACTTCATGATGAATCATCATCATCAATAAAATTACAAGATGAAAATGTACCTAATGTTCAAGGATTGACCTTGGATGAAGAATTAAATAATATATTGACAAATGATCCACCACCACCACCACCAACCTCAACAGAAGATTCATTAACATTTACAACAAAACCAACAACGACGACGACGACAACGGACTCAACAACAATAAATGAACCAACTACATCTACTACAGATCCAACAACAGAATCAGTACCACAAATTTCAGACGCATCACCATCTTTTTCAGATTCAATTCTACCTGCATTACCAATACAACCGGAACAAGAATCAAAATCAGAGCTAGAATCTACACAACAACAACATGAAGAACAACATCAAAATAAAGTATCATTTGATTTACTGCTAGATTTAGATCCCAAAGATCCTGGTATTACTGATAATTTTATTGAATCAAATACTGTAAGTAATTCACAATCACCAACCAAAGTGAAAGTTGTTGAACAACCTTTATCTACATCATCATCTTCGTCTTCATCAAATCAAAATGATAATCAAAATCAAGATAATACTCAAATTCAAGATAATACTCAAATTCAAGATAATACTCAAATTCAAGATAATAATCAAAACCAAGATCATAAATTAGAATCAAATCAAAATCTAGATCCAAATACATTTGTAAATACAAGTCCAAGTCCAAATTCAATTCCAAATAGTAATCCAAATCAAAACCAAGATCAAGATCAGAATGAACTAAGGCGGAAATCAACTTTAATACCAGTTGTCACTACAAAACAAGATATAAAAGAAGAAGTTATAGAAGATATAGATCAATATCAACAAGAAGATGGATCAAGAATATCTGCATATGCAAGATTAGATTTTGATAGTTATACATTTTTTGTTCAAACTTTACAAGTTGTATTGGGGAGAAAATCAAATGATGAATTATTACAATCAAATGTTGATGTTCATTTATCATCAAAAAAAGCAATATCAAGAAGACATGCAAAAATTTTTTATAATTTTGGTACTCAAAGATTTGAAATTTCAATAATGGGTAGAAATGGTGCATTTGTAAATGATTCATTTGTTGAAAAAGGGTTAACTATACCATTATCAGATGGTACAAAAATTCAAATTGGTGATATACCATTTAAATTTGTATTACCTTCAATTGAACCAAATGATGAAGATGATGAAAATTCAAATATTTCTAAACAATTTAATCCTGCTGATGCATTAAACTTAAGAACTAATTTATATTCAAAAACTCCAACTCCAAAAGGTTCACCTAAAAAGAAACCTTCTATAATAGATTCAAAACCTGAAAAAATAAAAGAACTTGATATTGATGAAGTTCCAGAAAAGAAAGATGAAAATATAAACAAAGAAGATGGTAAAGAGGAAACAGAAGAAGAAAGAAAGAAATCTAGATCTTCATCAACATCTATGCCTCCACCAGCATCAACTACAACTACAACAAGTGGTGTACGTAAGAAATCAATGAGTAGAAGAGATTCACTTTTAAAAATTAGAAGATTATCTAATGCTAGAAGGAAATCTACAGCAGCAAATGATGAAATTAATGAATTATTAAAAGATTTAGGTGTAACTTCAATTGATGCTATAAATGAAGAAGATTCAGATATGTTGGATGCACAAATTCAAAGTTTATTAGATGAGGATAGTGAATTAGGTTTGGATAATAATTTAATGAAATTAGCTCAATTTAATGAATCTGCAATTGATGATGATGATGATGACGAAGCAATTGGAGGAATAAAACAAGAAATTAATGGAAATATTGAACAAGCAGAAGAAAATGAAATTAAAGAAATTAATTCAAATTTGGATCAATTAGATCAAGAAATTGCAAGTTTAGCACCATTGATAGATTCTCATAATCAAGGATTAATGAAAGAAAAAGAAGAGAAAAAGAAAGAATTAGAAGAAGAAAAGAAGAAGAAACAATTACAACATTTACAAAGAAGAAATTCATTAGTTAAATCAACAACAACCACAGCACCAAGATCAACTCCATTAATGGGAAAACCTGCATCAATTCAACCACCAGCTTCATCATCTATATATTCAAGAATAAATGGTGGTAAAATTGGTGGTGTACCAAAATTACCTCCAAAACAACCACCACCAAAATTAGAAGCACCAATATTACCAATAACTTCAGAACCAGCAGCAATAAGATCAAGACCTCCATTACGTGCAATAACAGTTAGTGATTTTTCATATCTTGCAACCTTTGATTATCCTAAAACAATTGAAGAACCATCTAAATTTCCAAAACCTAAAACTAGAAAAGATTTACCAAGAAAACCATCAAGAAAAATTTATACATTAGATGAAATACCAGAAACTTATAGAACAAAACCAAGTATTTCATTTAGAGCAATGATTACAAATGTATTAAAAACAGAAGCAGCTAGAAATGGTTTAACGGTAACTGAAATTACTGAAGCTGTTAAAGAAGTTTATCCATATTATAAATATTGTGCTGATGGTTGGCAATTTTCTATTAGTCATTGTATTAAATTTACCAAGATTTATAAACGTTTACTGAAAAGAGGTACTGAATGGTTATTTGCAATGGATGATTTATATATTAATGAACGAGAAAATATTAGATTAAGACAACGTGAAATAGCTGAAGCAAGACAAAAAGCAGAAGCTTTAAGACAAGAAGAAATTAGACAAAAACAAAGATTAGAAGCTCAACAACATTTACAACAACAACAATCATCATTACCAATTAATAGGCCTTTAAATTCACCTTATAATACCAGAGTACCAACAAATATGTATATGCCAACTAATGGTCAACCAAAACCAGGAATTCCTTCATCATCATCATCATCTTCAGCATTACAAGGTAGTAGACCAGCATCAACAGGAGCTCCATCAATGAATGATCCAAAAACTCAAAAATCATTAGAATATTTAAGAAAAGAATTATTTGTATTATATAAAGCTAGAAAATTAACTTATGATAAACAAACAGCAACTACATTAATTACAAAAGCATTAGCTACAACAATTGCTCAAGTCAATAGTATTGGTGCAAAAGCAGGATGTGTTGATAATGCATTAGGATTTTTAGTTGAAAAAGCACCACAACAAGTTAGTAAAATTTTAGATATTGCATTAACAAAATCAATTAAAGAACATGAAGGTAATTATTCTCAATCTCCAAGTCGTCCAGGAACTCCAGGTGGTATTAAAATTCAACAACCACAAACACAACCACCTGTTAAACAAACACAACCAATAAAACAACAACCAATAACAATACCAGCACAACAACAATCATCACCATCAATACCATCGAAATCGTCACCACAAGTAATACCTCAACAATCTAAACCGGTCATAACTCTGGTTTCATCAACACCAACACCAACAACAACACGAGTAACTACTACAACACAACCAGTTGTTACACCACAACCAAAATCATCAACAATTGTAACATCAACAGTTGCATCATCACCAAAAAGAGAACCAATCACAACAACATCAACTACAACCTCACGTGCATCAACCGCATCTCCGTCATTACCAAAACCTCCATCATTTGGTAAACCACCAGGATTAAATAAAGATTCATTTGGACGTCCACCAAGACCTCAAGCATTTGGTAAACCTCCCGGTGCAGGAGGAGCAGCAGGAGGAGCAATGCCTCGACCAGCTCCAACATTTTTATCAAATAAACCTTCATTTGGTAGTAGTGGAGGTGTTAAACGTGAAATAGAAAATGATCATTATGAAAGTAACGAACAAAATAAGAAAACTAAATTTGAATGAACAACAATTTAAGAAAAAAAAAAGAAATCTATATATGTTACAAGAGACATATTTTAGTTTATATTTATTTAGATATGAATTTGAAAAAAAGAAATTAATTAAATATACATGTATTATTATATATATTTATACAAGAAATAGATAGATTTTATTTTATTTTGCAATTTCTCTCTCTCTATTCTGCTGTGTTCACACCGAAAAAAAAAAAAGTTACCAGAAAATTAGGAGTGGCAAATAAAATAAATCAACCATCAAAAAATATCAACACTATTTAAATATATTATCAATTACATATTAATCAATTGATTTTAAAACAACTAATTCATATCATATAATATAATCATAAAATTAAACATTCAATAACATATATATATATCACATATAATAATAAATCACAATGAATAGTATTGCACAACAATTTTCTCATTCAAATAATCATAGTGTAAATTCAGAAATACAACAAATACATCAATCACGTACAATTAATAAACAATTAGAATTAGCACCAAGTATTTCAATTCCACCAATTTCACAACCAACTGATTTTTTACGAGCACATACAGATGATTCATCAAATCCAGATTGTAAAATTAAAATTGCTCATGGTACAACGACATTAGCATTTAGATTTCAAGGAGGAATTATTGTTGCTGTTGATTCAAGAGCTACAGCTGGGAATTGGATTGCATCACAAACAGTTAATAAAGTTATTCGTATTAATCCAATGTTATTAGGTACAATGGCTGGTGGTGCAGCAGATTGTCAATTTTGGGAAACTTGGTTAGGTACTCAATGTAGATTACATGAATTAAGAGAAAAGGAAAGAATTTCAGTAGCTGCTGCATCTAAAATCTTGGGTAATTTAGTTTATGAATATAAAGGTATGGGATTAAGTATGGGTACAATGATTTGTGGTCATACAAAAAAAGAAGGTCCAACTATATATTATGTTGATTCTGATGGTACAAGATTAAAAGGTGATGTATTTTGTGTTGGTTCTGGTCAAACTTTTGCTTATGGTGTTTTAGATTCTGAATATAAATGGGATTTAACTGTTGATGAAGCTTTATATTTAGGTAAAAGAAGTATATTAGCTGCTACTCATAGAGATGCTTATTCTGGTGGTTCAATTAATTTATATCATGTTACTGAAGAAGGTTGGGTTTATCATGGTAATTATAATGTTGGTGATTTATTTTGGGAAGTTAAAGAAAAAGAACAATCATTTGTAAATGTTGAAGGATAGATAGATAAATAGATGAATATTGATAAGTTAGATAAAGCACACAAAAATGAAAATAAAATATATAATGTATAATATTTGAAAAATGGTTGCAACCCTGAATTATCGAGAAATCCCGTGCTTGTCATGTGACCATTTTTTACCTGCACAAGAAATAGATTTTTTTTGTATCGTACACTATTAATTTTGTTGTGCGCTTCCTCCCATTGAAAAAAGTTTTAGTAATGTGAAGTTACTAACAAACCAGAACTAAGTGTGAGAGAGAGACTTTCGTATACTAGAAAAATTCTTTTGAAAAGTTTCAATTTTTATTTAGTTAAACAAGAAAATAATAGCAAAGATGGTATGTAATAATATACATCAACTAATAGATATAAATGAATTGAAAAGATGAGAAGGATGATATTTAGTAGAAGTAATAACAAGATAGTTTTATAAATTCAAGATTAAAATTAAAAATATCAATGAATATTCAATCAAGTTAATTAGTTAAATTTTTCATTAATCAAAAAATCTTAAAATTATTTATTTATAATATCAACAAAACTACTACTATTGATTTATATATATATATCCAACAACATATCCACTTTTAAGAGATCATTAATATTATAATATTTTATTTTTATATAATGAATCATGGTTATCATCAATCATCATTACTTTGAAAATTCATTTAAAAAAATTATCAAAAAAAATATGAATAATTTTATACTAACTTAAAAAATTAATTATAGTCTGCCACCAAATCTCAAAATGTTATGCGTGAATTACACATTGAAAAATTAGTTTTAAATATTTCAGTTGGTGAATCAGGTGATAGATTAACTAGAGCTTCAAAAGTTTTAGAACAATTATCAGGTCAAACTCCAGTTCAATCAAAAGCTAGATATACTGTTAGAACTTTTGGTATTAGAAGAAATGAAAAAATTGCAGTTCATGTTACTGTTAGAGGTCCAAAAGCTGAAGAAATTTTAGAAAGAGGTTTAAAAGTTAAAGAATATCAATTAAGAAATAAAAATTTTTCAGCTACTGGTAATTTTGGTTTTGGTATTGATGAACATATTGATTTAGGTATTAAATATGATCCATCAATTGGTATTTATGGTATGGATTTCTATATTGTTATGGGTAGAGCCGGTGCAAGAATTACTAGAAGAAAAAGAGCTAGATCAACTATTGGTAATGCTCATAAAACTACTAAAGAAGATACTATTCAATGGTTTAAAACTAAATATGATGCTGATGTCTTGGATAAATAAATTATATAATATAATATCTGTATATTAATAAAAAATAATATAAAAGAACAAAAATTAATAAATATATCTATCATCTTATTCCAAAAAAAATATAACTTTTATCTTAGTAGTTTATAAGTAACGTCTAGTAATATTGAATTATATATATATCATCAAAAGATATGTAACATTTTTCTTAATTTAAATTTGTCTTAAATGTAGAAAAAAGAAAAGAAAAGAAAAGAAAAGTAAATTTTTAGAAGTTATATATAATATAATAATATATGATACATAATATAAATACATTACATTAATAATAATAAGATAGTATAATCTTGAATAAATATATAAATAGGATATGATTCACCATAAAATTTTTTTTGTTTAAAAACTTTTATTTTTTTATATTTTTCAATTATTTTATTTATTCTATTAATTTACATCTTTCTTATATTCATCATTTCATCATTTTAAACATTCATTAATTTTATCATAATGCTTCAATGTGGTTATTGTGATCAACTTTATAAAACAATTGCAGCAACTAGAGATCATCAAAAGAAAGATCATGGTATTAAAGCAGAAAGAGATTATTATGTCATAGTAGTACGAAAATAGAATAAAATAAAACCATTATAACTTGTATCTTCTTTCATTAGTTAGTTGTCATGTTGGTTTGGGGTTAATTTTTTTTTTTGGTTTTTTATGTTTTAGACATTTTGATTTTGATTTTAATTTTTAATTTTGTTTTAGATATTTCATTTTCGGGGTAAAAATATTTTTGATTTAGTTTTAGTTTTAGTTTGATATTTTGATTTTTTAATTTTTCAAAAAGTGTTATATAGTTTGTTTAATGTTATTTTTACTAATTTTTCATATAATCTATTTATAGTAGTAAGTTTGTTGATATATTATGTATAATATATATATATATAAATTGTTAATATAATATAAATGGGGTTGTTAATTGATAAAAATTATTCTAAATTGTTTCTTTGACCAAAAAAATATTTTATTACTTTACTACCCCTTAATAAACTTTAACAGACTCCTGTATATAGTAGATTTTGTATATAAAACTGTCAGATTAGCGATTTTACATATTATATTGGATTAAACAACCACAACTATTCTATTGATTCTATTATTCATACTGTTTGATAGTCATTATATTATTATAATGACAAAGAGAATAATCTAATCAAACTTCGATCAATTGATTTTGATTTGAAATAATGTACAAAGGACCCTTTTTTTCAAAAGTGATAAGAAAAAGAAACACATAAAAAAAAGAAAAGAAAAGAACCATAAGATTTGAGTAATAAATAAAGAACAAGTAAGAAATACCAAAGTATTTAACAAAGACCTTAAATCATAAATGTAGAATATATGTATAACTTTATTTCCACAACTTTATTCGTAATTAGAATACAAGTATATAATTAGTTTATTGTCCTTTATTAAAAAGTTTTTGTTTATCGTCGTCATTCATCGTCTCATATGCACAAAACAAAAATATACGATATAATGAATGTTTGATATATAAACACAGTTGTTTATCCCAATGTCTTTGAAACAATTTTTTAACTATATCCTTATCTCTAATCTTCAAAAAAACATATTATTATAAATCAAGAAAATATAATATAAAAGTATAATAATGTTGGATGTGAATTTAAGTTTATTAATTAGAGGGATATTTATGATTGTTGTATTACTGATATTTGAGAATTTAATAATTGAAATAATATTAATTAATTCACATTCTATATATAATTTAGTATATAAGATCATTCAATGGTTATCATAAAAGAAACATAGAATTAAGTCGGAGAAAGAGGGAACAGGGAACAAGTGTTAGTCGTTGTTGTTGCAATCAAAAAAGAAGAAAAAAGAAAAAGTCATTCTTTATCTTGGTGTGTGAATGTGAATGATACTGATAACAAATCAAATCTACAAACCCACAGCTAAAAAGAAAAAAAGAAAGAAAATTAGAGATAAGATCGCCAAAAACAAAAAACAAAAAACAAAAAAAAAGTTCTCCCCTCCCTCTTAATTTCCAAACATTATAAAAAGGTTATTAAATTTCCCAAAAATTTGATTTGAATTTTTCAGTTTTTTTTTAAAAATTTGTTCTTTTTATTCATAATGAAGGTTTTAGTTTGTGGTTATTGTGGTCAAAATTATGCTTTAATTAATAATTTAAAAGATCATCAAATTGATATTCATCAAGTTATTAGTACTAAAGATTATAATATAAAAATTAAATATAATAAAAGTATCTAAATAATAATAATAATAATAAATACTATTGCTATAGCTTATGAATGATGTATCAACTCACTCCCTTTTCTATCCTATTTAATACTTCGATGCTGTAAATTTAATGAATCTGAATAATGTTTTTAATATTAATGTGATAATGAAATTTTAAAAAAAAATTTGGTAAAAACTTGTACAAATTATCTATCAAAAATTTAAAACCTTATTTGGTTTTAATCTGTATAAATGTATAAATGTATACTACTAAAGTAATAATATATATATATAACATAAACTAAAATGAGAATTATTGTTCATATCTTGAAAAAAAAAAAAGAGCACAAAATCAGTTTTTTGATCCAGATAGATAAAAATACATCATGTTTATATACATGATTATAAAAATGTAGATTACTCTAAAAAATCAAAATATAAAGAACTATAATAAAAAATAATTTAAAACTACATATATATTTGGGGGTATAAAATATAAAATACACATCAATAAAAAGTTTTCAAAATGAAAAAACAAAATACCAAAATTCATCAACTTAAATTTACCAGCAAACCATCAAGACCAAACCAAATCATACCAAGAAACCCCACCCAATAAAAAAATTAATAAAACTTAAATAGAAATATAATAAAAAAGACAAGTTTACCAAGATTTAAAAGTAAACCCAAACCTAAAATAAAGTACTCACAAAATTATTTTTAAACAATAGTACAATTTGAACCAATCCAAGATCCATCTGATAAGACTTTAATAGAATTATCTTTTAAAGCTTTAGTAGATTTTTTATAATTGTTGTTGATATTGTTGTTGTTTGATTGTTGAGCAGCCATTTTAAACTATTTGATTTATTTTGATGATTTATAAAAAAAAAAAAAACAAAATATCTTTCAATAAATTTTGAATTTTTCATTCCCTTTTTATACTTTAAATTTTATTTAAATTCATCAATATTGATATAATATATATCAATTCTATAAATAACTTTTATTCTATATTCATTATACATACAATTAGTTTATAAAGTGATTTTTTTTAAAAAAGAATTAAATATCCTATTTGGTATTTGACAATGAAATATATCTGAAATAAGTTTTGATAAAATCATGTAATTATCTAACTATGTATATTTTTTTTTTTTTGAAACCGTTATTGAAGATTTTTGAAACATAATTAATAACCAATTTCGTCTTTGACAATGAACGATATCTGAAATACCTCTTAATAAATAAATGAAACTTATTTTGCAAATCAGAATTGTAACTCCTTTTCAAGTAACTTCTTATATTTGTTTAGTTTAGAATTACTTCTTTGATAAAAAACAATGTTGATAATATGAAACAAAAGGAGATACATATACACATATATATAGGTTTTTAGTCCTTTTAAGAAATTAATTTAAAGACTTGTGATTGATTGTTTTAGAAGTATTGAATCATATTAAGAATGTTTCATACTTATTGTCAAGCTGATTGAATATAAATGAATTGCGCTACCTTATAATTATTTTTTGTTTTAACTTTTCTTTTTTTTTTTTAAAACTGTTTCTTTCCCATTCTGTTACAATTTTCAAACAATGTCATAATTAAAATCTTTATTGACGATTTTTATACGTGATAATATATCAAACGGATGCTTTTTGAAGACAATACACAATTGAAATAGACAATAGACAATAGACAATTGTTTTAACTAAAATGTTATGTGTAAATAGTGCATTTTAATGTCTTAGATTAATACAGTACTATGCATATATTTTGAAAATAACAACTAACAGTAAGCCAAATTAGATCGGTTATGGATTTAAAGATTATTACATTTCCTATATATATATATATATATATATATATACTATAAGTATTAATGATTAGAATTCAAAATTTTATTAAATATTAATAACCAAAAATAGAGAAAAATAAAGTTTATTATTAGATAAGAAATATTACGTTAGTGGTTATGAGAGATAAGAACAAACAATTAATAAACAAGAAAAAAAAAAAAATAATTAAAACAAAATGTACATATAAAAAAACTAACGATGATGATGATTATTATTATTGTTATTATTATTATTATTATTGAAAACGTTTCTAAAGGAATGTTATGCATTATTATTACAATCAATAAACTTTTATGATAAAATCTAAATGATCTTCCAATAAATAAAATAAAATAAACTAAACTAAACTAAAAACTTTAGTTTAATCGAGTTTTCACCCACTCTGAAATGTTAAAAAATGCCTTTAAAGATAGAGACATGGAATTTAGAACTAAAGGGCGATAAAGGCATCAATTAGTATTGGAGGATTTAAAGGCGTAGAACTAAAATGGAATTTGAACCAATTTAGTTATTTATTCCGTGCCGTTCAGCCAACAGACAAAACAAAACAAAACTAAAAGAAAAATTTTTTTTTTTTTTCTTTGTATTTTACTTTTTTTCTTTATTGCCATGTTTTCCTGATAACTCTTTTTTTAAAGCCATTGGAGGCATTGGATAAGAAGAACGCTAGAGATATGCCATTCCATTCTATAGAGCCCTTTCTATCGAGCCATTTCTCTTACAAAGCCGCCCCAAAATTTCAATACGCAAAAACAACAATTATTATTTGATTGGTTTTTTTTTTTTTTAATTCTGTGTTTGCCAAAGAACCCATGTTAAAAAATATTTATAAATTATAATTATATTAATTTCTTATTTGAATATTAGGAGTTAATCAAATAGATAAAAAAAGAAAAGAAAAGCTTATACTATAGCATAGCATAGAGATAAGTAAGTTTTATAAGAGTCAAGCGTAAAAGTATAAAGTGTAAAAATAGTTTAAAAAATTTTTTTATTAACATTTATAAAGTTTTTTTAAGATCTCTTAAATATTTATTTTTTTTAAAAGTTATATGTGGAGAAAAAAAAATATCATGAAACTCAAAAACAAACTTTTTATATATGAAAAACTTGATTAAAATATATTTATAACTATATCTTGTAATTATAAACTTTAATTTTATTAGGGTCGTATTAAACATTGAATAATTGGTAGATATTGTTTTCATTATTGTTGTAAAAAGTATTTTTTTTATTGGGTTTTTGGGTTTTTGGGTTTGGGTTTGATTTTGCATTAATATAATTTTTATTTTTTTCTATAATTCTTTTAATTTTTTTTCAATTTTGTGTTTTATTGTTGCTTTTAATTAATAAATTTATGTTTCTATTCTGTTTTTTATACTTTATTTTATTGTAATTTTTTTTATATAAAATTCATATATTTTAAATTTAGATACAACTTAAAGAATGACGAACGACACTAAAATTTTAAAAAAGCCCTCAAAATATTCAAATTCAAATTCAAATTCAATTCCAAAATTCAAAATTCAAACTAAAAATGTTAATAGAAAAAGTAGAGAAAAAGAGCAAATTAGCAAATAAAATCAAAAAAAACCTAGGCCCTTGAAATAAACCGAAAAATTCGTATTAGTCAATACATTTTGATTCTTAATAAATATCACTTATTTAATCCTAAATTGGTTTAAACACCGAATCTATTGAAAATGAAAATGGGAAATAGTTTTTTTAAAGTAATAAAATTTGTATGTACCTGCAGGTAATAATATATATATAATATAATATAATATATACAATGCAGAGTTACTAATCTTTTCTAAAGTTTAATTGTTTAGTAGGATCCATACTGCAATACATAAGCTTTTTTGCCATAGTTTTTTTTTTTTTTCTTTCTTTTTTTTTTTACTCTCATTTTTTTTTTGTTCAAAACCAGACAAAGAAATTTAAAGAAACTAAAACACTTAGTATACAAATATTTATATATATATATATAATATTGCCTTCCCACATTAATACAATATTCTTTATATCAACCACCATTTATTATACATCATATCGTACCAACCATCACCAAATATTACTACTATTATCACATTGAACCAACAACTCGACAAATAAACAAATTAAAATGGTTACAATAAATTATGAACCATTGGAACATTTACCTTATATTGACAATAATATAAGTCCAGAAGAAAGAGCTAATGTTGAACAATTAATTAGATTAGAATTAGCTAATCAATTTAATAATAATATTAATAATTTATCAAATCATAATAATAGAAATAATAATAATAATTCTAGAACAAATGAATCGATTCAACAACAACAACAGCAGCAACAAGATCAACTACTACAACAACAACAACAACAACTCCAACAACAACAACAACAGTTGCAATTTCAAAACGTTCATAACGGTATAGAGACATCTACCCCACAACAACATCAATCACTACAACATCAACAACTTGAAATAGATTCAAATAATATACCTATGAATCCACCTTTACATCCATTAGTTAATCAATTATTCCCATTAAATGAAAATCCACAACCTAGTGCAACATTAAATTTAACTCTACAAGATTATGAAGAAGAAGATGATGATATGGATGATGAAAATAATAATGAAGAACAACAAAAAGATGATAATAATGCTGGACATTCAAAAGGTATAGATTTAAGTAAATATACTGAATTTAATCAACAATCAATTAAATCTCCATCATCATCTAATGAAATTACAGAATCAGAATTAATAAATTATAATAATCTATATACAACATTAGGTTATTCAACATTACAACAAAGAAATTTAGAATTATTATTAAAAAATAAAATTGATTTAAATAGTTTACAATTACAAAATTTACAAGAATTAGATGATTTAAAAGAAAATTTACAATTAAATATTAATAATAAAAGAAGTATGATTGATGATTTAGAATATCAAAGAAAAAGACGTCAATTGAATGATTTTAAACCTTTTGAAGAATATTCTGATCAAAGATGGAAACAAGGTATTTCATCAGCTGTTGATTTAAGTATTGAAGCTGCTAAATTAGAATAATAATAAACACCTTTTCTTGTTTTATATTTATATATTTTATACATATAATACAACTATTTTTCTTTTTCATAGTATTGTTTTATTTTTTTCTTTATTTTTTTGATAAATTAAATCAGTTTTATTACTACCAATATTTATAATTCTTGGACAACCTTCACGATGTTTTTCTAATAATACACATTCATAACAATAATAACTTGGTAAACTATTTTCATTATTTATACCTAAACCATTACCACATAATATACATTTATTATATAAATGACCTTGAGAACAATCTTGACAAATTTTAACTTTTGATGAAGGTTTAACCATTGAATCACATATTGGACATCTACCATCACAATTTGAACATACTAAACCTATTGATTTACCTGGTTGTTTCATACATTGTATTAAATCATATTGATGTCGTGACATTTTTCTTTTCTGTTCTTTTCTTTTTGGTAGTTATGTAGTTATGTGTAGATTAATTGAGATGGTTGTAATTAGATAACTTTTTTTTTGTTTTAATTCGGTTTGCCTCTATTATATTTTTTTTTTCTTTTTCCCTTTTTACAACCTTAGTGTTACCATCAGTATCATTATCTTGCCCCTTTTCAGTGTCAATTTTAAATATATTTATATATATATATATATCAACTTTATAATAAACTTTTAATAGATTTTTTTGAATTCAAAGATCAATTAAAAAAATAAAAAAAAAATAAAAATGAATAGTGAAATTCATAATAAGGTGGAAGAAGAAGAACCAGAAGAATGTATGATTTGTTTAGAAAATATTTTAAATAATGAAGAAATTGGTAAAGTACCTTGTTGTCCAACAAAAATATATCATAAAAATTGTATTTTAACATGGAGTTTAAAATCAAATAGTTGTCCAACATGTAGAAATCGTTTTAAAAATATTAATATTTGTAATAATTCAAATAAAAATTTAATTACAAGTACTATACTAATAAAAGATAAATTATTACCAAATCAAGGTATTAATAATATACCATCACAATATATTATTCAACCTCAAGAAATTTTAGATTATCATCAATTACCGAATAATTTATCAAGTAGTACAACTAATACTATATGTTGTATATGTACATTAACATCAACATCAAATAATAATAATAATAATAATAATAATATAATATGTCAACAATGTGGATGTAATTTTCATTTAAATTGTTTAGGTATATTTGATAATGATGAAGAAATTTTTAATTGGTATTGTCCAATGTGTGATTTTAATCAAGAAAGTATATTGCCTATAAGTAGAAGAAGAAGAACTGTATTATCAAGTCTAACAAGAAAAAGTAATAATAATAGAAATGATAGTAGTATAAGAATTGGAAATAATAAAAATAGAAGATTAATAATTCATAATGATAATGATGAAATTGATGATGATTTTTTATATAATAATAATAATAATAATAATAATTATGATGATGATGATATGTTTGAACAAGATAATAATGAAGATTATGAAGATGATTATAATAAAATTTATTCTTCACATCAAGTTATAAATGGAGGAGTTATATTAAGAAGAGAAGCAAAACAAAAACAAAATTTAACAAAAGAAGAAGCTTCATCATGGGATATATTTGATCAAATTAGACAAAATCAAGATAATAATATACAATCTAATGATAATACAATAGATTCAAATAATAAACAACGAAGGAAAAGAAAGAAAGTTACTCCAATAGAACCAATAATTGAATCATCATCATCATCATCATCAAATACATCAAATATATCAAATATATCAACTAACAGTTCAAGTAGGATATCAAATTTAATAAGTCAATTAAAACATACAAAAACAAAATCATTTACAGGTACTTCATATCCACCAAATATAATAGTACCTATAAATACAACAACCAATTCAACAATTTTAACTTCAACAGGAGAATCATCTCCATCATTATCACCATCAGGTAATAGTCCAATGGAACTGATATCATATTCATCATCAGATGATAATGAATATACAATTATAAATAAAAAAGAATTAACATTGGAACAAAAAATTGAAATTCAAAAATTTATAAGATTAAAATTAAAACCAAAATATAAACCTGAAGGTAGTTCAAATCCAAAAGATATAACAAGTGAAGAAAAATTTATAATTATTAATAAAACTATATCAAGAAAAATTTATAATTATATATTATCATCATCAAATATGAATGAATTTTTTAATGATGAACAAAAATTAAAAAATTTAATTGATTTATATATTGAATAATATAGAAATAATATACATTATTGGGGGTTATTTTTTAATTTTTTAATTTTTTAATTTTTTAATTTTTAATTGTATTTATCTTCTACGTGGACCTTTTGGTTTATTAAATTTTAAACCATTAGAATTAATTGTAGATGATGGTGATTCTTCTTCTTGTTTAATTTCTAATTCAGATAATTCTAATTCATCTAAATCACCAACTTCAAAATTTTTATCTAATTTAAAATTTGATAAATAATTGGATTTTAATTCATTAATTAAATTATTTTTAAAAGATGCATAAATCATTCGATCTTTAACTATTGAACCAGATGGACAAGTATAAATAAATACAAATTTATTATCATCATCATTATTATCATAATTATATAAAATATATTTTGGACCTTTTATATCTATATTATTAATTTCTTTAATTAATTCATTTAATTTTATATTTGTTGATGATTTAATTAATTTAATTAATTCATTATTTAAATCAATATTAAAAATAATTAATTTATTTTTTAAATTTTTCAATTCTTTAATTAATTCATTATCAAATTTATATAATAATTCATTCTGTTGTTGTTGATTAGTATTATTACTCATTGATGGTAATTGTTTTTTAAATCCATGATTTATATTTAAACTTTCAAATTGATTAATTGAATTTAAAAATTTTTCATCATCATTTAATAAATTTTTTTCATCAATTTCTTCAATACTTGATTTAAAATTTTCAATAGTTAATTCATTTAATTCTGTCCAATTTAATTTTTTTTGAAAATTATATGAACCTAAATTTGTTAAAATTGTATTTTTTGTTGAAGCATATAACATTTTTTGTTTTATTGGAGCTGAATCAGGTATAAAACTAATAAAATATTTAATTGATTCATTATTTGATATAATTATATATGAAGGTTGAGGAAATTCTTTTTCAATAAATTTATATAATTTTTCAAAAATTGTTGAAAGATTGGAAGTATTTGATGAAGTTGATGAATTTTTATAATTTGAATCTGGAATTAATTGTGTTAAATCTGTTGATATTTTAATTATTAAACTATCATTTGAAGATAAATTTTTATATTCTTCTATTAATGCATTTGATGTAATGATACCTGATTGAGTTGACATTATTATTTTAGTTTGATTGTTAATCCCAAATTTTTTGTTCCGGTTCTATTTTTTTTCGCTTCTCAATTAAGAATCGAATCGAATGGTGGTTGTTTTGTTCCCTTGTGTTAGGTGTATGGATCTAATTTTTTTTTTTATTCCGATATAACACTGTAAATTAACTTTCTATACACCGTTTTTACAAAATTTTATACAAAAACTATATAAGATTTATATAAGCCCAATATATAACAAACTTAACTACAGCTAAAAACAATAACTCAATTCATTTAGATTGAGGGATTCAAGTAATGGAAGTTTGAGGAAAAGTTTAAGAATAAACTGTAAAAAACCTAAAGAGCAATGATAGTAATGATGTTGGTAAATTGAAACTATACTATCTTAATTAAAAGTATAGTCTATAATTATATTTAAAATAAGCTACCCATTGTGAAACTTGGTCAGAGACTAAAGGTCCTCTGACGGATTCAGCTCGTCGTTTAAACCGAAACTGAATAATGGCAGTGAGGTAGCGATTGAGTTTCAATAATGATTACTCCATTTGGTAGTGTAAGAGAAAATATTAAAAGACAACAACACATCAGTATGAAATGAATGTGTTGACAACCATGAGAGTCATTATTGTCTGCGTGACCTTACTAAGAGAAGGCCAGGTGAATTGGCATGTAGTATAAATACTTTTGAGTGTATAGATTATATATATTTTAAACATCACTTTTCTTCTTCAATATATACTTATGAATAATAAGGATCGACCACACCTTGATTAAAAAAGACTGACGTAATAGGAAAGAGCCGCATATTTCCATTTCTATCCAAATAACAAACAAAACAGATCAAAAAGAAGTTTTTATTTAAAAAAACATAGAAATCAAACTGAAATCAAAAAACTATTATTTATAATTAAACTACTTACTTTCATTAATTAAATAATTAAAAGATGGGGTTATTTAATGTTTTTATATCATCATCATCATCAACTACTACAACTACAACTATTCCAATATATGATGAATCAAAAGATTCAATTAATTTAACAATCAAATCATTATTATATTTATTTAAAAGATTAAGAATAAATAAATTATCATCATTTCCTTCAAATGAAGGTGAATTAAAATATATTGATAATTATATAGATAATAATCCAACATATGAAAAATTAGATCAATTATATAATAAATCAATATTTTTAAATGAAATTTTTTTAAATGATGAATATAGAATATTAGTTGATTATTTAAAAAATAAATTTCGTTCAATGTGTTTTATTTATGAATTACCAAAAAATTTATCAAGACCTTCATCACCTATTAAAGGATCAAATAATAATAATTCATCAATTGATATATTTCCTGAATTTTTAGATTATAAAGATCGTAAAGTTACAAATTTTAAATTTATTTTATTTCCATTAAATAATTTAAATTTAAATTTTATTGCTAATTTATTATCAAAATCTGATTTATATTATGAACATTCAATATCTTTTAATAAAAAATATAATATTGCAATAGAAAGTATAAAAGAAATTCTACCAAATGATTATCAAAATGAAGAATTTAATATTACAATATTTCAAAAACAATTAATTATTAAAAATTATTTAATTAAATTATCTATTCATATTCAATTAATGAGAATTTACGAAGAATATATAAAACAACATCCAATAATTTCATTACCTTCATCACCAATTAAAAAAAATAATAGCTCAAGTATAACTCCTTCTACATCACCAACAAGATCATTAAATAAAAAAATTTCAAATTTATCTTTAGGCACCAATAATTCTCCTCCTAAATTAGCATATAAGAAATCAATACCAAAATTAAATTCAAAACCATCAATACTGAAATTAAAATTAGAAGAATTATATAATCCAATAACAAAACCAACAACAACAACCCAATCAAAAAAACAAATTATTGAAAATAATCAAGATTCAAATTCATCATCTACTTCTACTACTACATTATCAGAACTTGAATCAAAAGATTATTTAAGATTGGACATTTTTGAAAAATGTAAATTTGCAATTAATGAAAAAATTAAATTAGAAAAACTTAAAATAAAGAGTTTCCGAAATTAATAAAAAATATAGAATTAGTTATTAGATCAGATTTAGATAAATATATTTTATATACATTAATATAATTTAGTAAAACTATATTTCTAAACTATCACTACTACATACTGACCAAATAAAAAATTAAAAACAATACATATATTTAGAAAAAGTAAATTATATAATATATAATCAGCAACAGTAAATCATTATAATTAATTAGCAAATTTTAACTTAAGTTAAGTTAAAAAAAAATATTACAATGATACAAAAAATTAAAAAATAAAAAGGACATTATGATGATAGTATGAGAATTATAGCAGTTATTGTGAATATGTTTAACATCTTCTCATTCTTTTTCTTATGGTTTTTTTAAATCTTCTTTTTCTGGATTTTTTATATCTTCTTATGGTTATTTTATATCTTCTTTTTCTTGTTACTGGAACACTTTCTTCTTGTTGTACTTCACCATCATCTGTATCATCATCATCTGCTTCTTCTTCTTGTTCACCACCATCTGTATCACCACCATCTGTATCACCACCAGCTGTATCATCATCATCTGCTTCTTCTTCTTGTTCACCACCAGCTGTATCACCGCCAGCTGTATCATCATCATCTGATTCTTCTTCTTGTTCACCACCATCTGTATCACCACCATCTGAATCATCATCATCTGCTTCTTCTTCTTGTTTTACTTCACCACCATCTGTATCACCACCAGCTGTATCATCATCCTCTGATTC